>BQKZ01000749.1:27386-53525 GCA_036244855.1 Temnopleurus reevesii
TTCACCGAGAGACGCCAATCTCATGGTTTAATTTCCTGTATTTTTGGTTCGAGAGCGGCCTTGAATCGTTTATCACCAACAGAGAGGTGCATTACAGCTGTTTTTATATTTTGATTTTGTTTTAATGTTATTTTATTTCTGCGTTCTATGAATTAATTACAATACAAACATTAAACATAAATACATAATACAAATAAAAAGTATATTCTAACATACATAGAATAGAAATATAAAAAAGAGAAACAAAGTATCAAATAGATTTAAATAGAGTAAGGGAACACAGGAGACCGTCATCATTAGCGGTGAAGCTTGATGTGAATTGATCCAATACATGACCAAATTGCTAAATCTTTCGATCCTTGCGAGAAATTGTTCCTGTGTATGAACATTGGCCCATGGAGGGAAAAGAATCTATCTCCCAGCCACCGTGAGATTCATCCGGGTAATTTGTGAATATAGTTTGTAGCAGCTTTCTTTTTCTGCCTCCAGCACCACTTAACAGTGTTTTGGGTTGTCCGTCCGTCCATCCTTCCGTCAGTTCATGCATCCATGCATGCGTATGTGCATCCATCTGGAACTCGTTACCATGATAACTTCAGAACCATCATGTGGATTTTAATCAAACTTTGGTAAATAATGAATAACAATGTAAGGATTAACTGATTGGATTTGGGTTCAGGTGATCGAAGGTCAAATGCCATAGAGACGAAAAAAGAATTTACCAGAATAACTTCAGAACCAATGAACAAAGTTCAACCAATCTTGGGTCAGATATGTATAATCATGTAAGGATTAACTGGTTAGAGTTTGGGTTCATGTGGTAAAAAGTCATAGGGCAAAAAACTTTTAAAAAATCATTCATAATAGCTTATTCCTGTGATTACTTCAGAAACGCAGAGCAGATTTTAATCAAACTTTGGTCAATCATTTATAAGCATGTAAGGATTAACTGTTTATATTTTGGGTTCAGGTGGTCAAAGATCAAAGGATACACGAAAAAAAAAACTGTAAAAAAAATGACCCCAAAATAGTTTGTTACTAAAATAACTTCAGAACCACTGAACAAATTTGAACCAATCTTGGGTCAGATTTGTATAATCATGTAAGGATTTACTGATTAGATTTTGGTTGACAGGGAAAAGACTTGTAAAAAATGACCCCAAAATAGCTTGTTACCACTATAACTTCAAAACTGCTGAACAGATTTTAGCTTAACTGGGTCGATCATGTAAATGCATGGGGGAATGAACTGATTAGATTTTGGGTTCAGGAGGTCAAAGGTCAAAGGTCAAATGGCAAAAAACTTGTATAAACCCCCAAAATATTTGTGACTTCTGAGCGCGTGGTGTATGGGGTAAAACCTTTCTGACCACGGGATGGCGGAGGCATAAATTTTGATCGTGCGCAGTCGAGGATTCATCTGGTTGTTAATATGAAGTGATAGGTTAGGCCCTAACTTCAACATTTTACGCAAGAAGTCTGAAACATGAAAAGCTTGCACCATGATTTTCTGTGACTTTCTCATTTCAAGCTTTTGAAATTGCGATGCCCGGGTATTCAGTTCTGACGTTACGTGCATTTGAAAGGTATTTGTCAAGCTGAAAGTGGTTCATAACCATGATTTCAAGTACACAGTCAAAGGAAATAGTTAATTCAGTGAAAATTCATCATACTCATAATTGTTGTTTTGTGTTTATTGCTGTTATGATTTACATCATCTTTTGTTGTTGTATGCTAAAGAATGTAGCAGCAGGTCTTCCGTTCTGCATGAAGGATCGCTCTACCATCTCGCCAATTCATCATCTGGTTACGTTAATGCAATGAAAGAATGCGGCAAATGCGGTTTCCACCTGGCTAGCATCGATTCCGTTGACGAGCAGAAATACATCCACGGCCTTATGAAGGGCAGATCCGCCGGGAAGGCCTGGGTAGGCCGGAATAACAAGATAGAGAACCCGGAGTGTCCAGATGTAGACTCCAGTTGTTACCTTATGGAGCAGGACGCCAACGAGTTGCGTTGCACTCCCTGCAGTCAATCCTCGCGATTCGTCTGCAAGAAGGAGGCACCAGGTGAGGAGCTATAATAAGACCATTCATGGCCACCAGAAGGTGCAGCAAGAAATAGTGTTCCCGAAGTCACGCCGAGAGACTATCATCCTGAAGGCGAATCCCTTGTGATGATAGCCTCTTCATCGGCATGACGAAGGGGATGACAGTTTCACTAAACCCATCAGAAGGCAATAATCGGTATATATCAGTATCCATGACACAGGCAAAGTTAGCCATGATGTTAGACTAGATTTTCATTTTGTTTTATTCAAGGGATCCAAACAGGAAACAAGGAAACTGGCACACGTCAAAATTAGGCAGTCTCGCTTTGTGCAAATAAGTGAACTAAGTGGGCTAGCTGCATGCGCAGGCGTCACGATCATCATTACACACATCAGATTTGCCACAAAGCATAAACAGCGTGCACTGTTTTGTTACGACATAACTCACAATACTGTTAATAGCTCATCAGTGAAGCCGTAGATAGTTCCAAACTATCTACAGATGACGTCACATTTTGGGCAATTTCGATGGCGTTAGGATTTATCAATAGTCAAGTGAAGGGATTTAGACAAATCACTGGTTGAGAATCACTTTACGATGGATATAATAGCCTCTAATGATAATAATGATAATGATAAGAAGAATATTAGTATTTCTTATGTGGGCCCAAAGCGCTCTAACAATACTCTTACCTCGGTCAAAGAATATATAATAATATCAACTTTACATAGTGTGATTCCTTATCTCCCTGGGGAGCTTCCAATGTCAGCCTTACTTTAGTGGCGACGACAATCCTCATATCCTACCAGGTGCATATTTAAACACCTTTGTTGAGTGCAGCACAGTGTGGATAAATTTCTTGCTGAAGGAAATTTATTCCATTGGCAAGATTCGATCCATCGACCCGCTACATAAAAGGCTTTACAGAGGTTTACTCGTAGCTGCGATTATAGTAATAATAATTCTATATTTATATTGCCCGTAATAAAATTTGTGCTTATCGCTTTTGACGCATAATTGTAGTTTACTTGTAACTGTTGCAAGAAGCAAGACTAGGAGCCTTAAACCATGTATGCAGAGTATCCCAAGCTCTGCAAACGCCTTTAATAGACGATCGATGTAATGCTAGCTAGAGAGAGATTGTGATTGGTCAGTTCCTTGGGTATCATATAAATACACATGGCAATTCTGTGTCAAAATTTAACTCAGAATTTTGTTAAACAAAGTAGAAAGAACTATCATGACATCTGCATAGAGGCATTAATTCGCCGCATGTGCAGCTTGTAGTGTCGGTTTCAGCTGTTCTTGTTAACCTCCAATTATGTGTCTATCGCAGCAATGGGTTTTGCATAAAGCTAAAGGCCTGGGCTAGGGTTAAGTATCTAGTAGCGTCGGCACCTTTAGAACATGATTTATAGACTTCATAGTAGTATGCGATTGTATTGAATGCAATTAATGGCATATTCTATGTATAATTATTAGATTAATATTCTAAGCAAAAAAAAAAACGCAGGAACAGTATCAAACATGTGTTATTATTTTTTTAAAAACTATTTTACATTTTTGGAAATTCCCCACATGCAAAAATCTTGAATTATCTGAACACACTGATAGGGCAGTCACGCCGACAGACTGATTCAATATTGCTGTCCAACCACATCAACAAAATTGTAATTATTACTGTCTTATTCCCTTTGAAATAAATTTTTATGCCTCCGCTACCGTAAGGTGGTGCTGGAGGCATTATGTTTTGGGGTTGTCCATACGTGAGTCTGTCCGTCCAAGACTTGTTACCGCGATAAATGAAATAATGTTTTTGCTTTAATGATAAGCTTTCTGCAAGTTTCAAGAGGAGGATATTTACTTTTTGTTGTACGTAGGATGGTAGAGCTACACAATGAAAAAACATGTCAGTTTATGAAACATTACCTGATATGACTTGAAGCGGAAAACCGCGCACCTATTAAAATATAATTTTGTTGTTTTTCTTTACCATTCCGAGTACCAATAAAATCATCTGAAGCATATTTTTATCACATTTAAGTTGTTCTTGTTCAACCCAGTTATGATTCATGAAATGAAACTAAACCTTAAATTGTTTTCTATACAATTCCGAGTACCAATAGAATCATCTGAAATATATTTATTTTACATTTAAGCTGTTCTTATTCAATCCATTTATGAATCTTGAATTAAATTAAACTTTAATTCATTTTTCCATACCTTTGTAGGAGGCCAATAAAGTGGTAAGTAACAATACTTGTTGGAAAGAACGGTGAGCAAAAGGGACAAAGGACTGGGACAAAGCAAACAACTTCATTCAAGCATTCACGATAGCTTCATGATCACAAATTAAAATTAAATTAAATTAAAGAAAGTCCCTGGTGCGACTATTGTTCAACATTTTCTGCAGAATATTTTGTGTCCATCTAGATGCTTGAATAGAGGTTGTTTACTTTGTCCCAGGCCTTTGTTCATTCTGCTCATAGGGAAGAGGCTGAACTTTATAGTTCAGCCGCTTTGGAATACGCACAGTGATACAAATTGGAATGTGAATCACCAAATAGCTGAATGGAATATTTTTTTCATGAAAGAAAATGTAATTACAATACTCATTTGCTCTCTGTTCTGAGAAAATTGACTGAGCTTTTAGGTTATTCACATTTTAATTTCTACCGCGTTGCATATTCTGGAACAGTCGATATGCTATTGATCATGTTTGAATTCCGCATATGTTTGTCCGTACGGAAAAGGTGCAGTTCAAACCACAGGGTTTATGTTCTTACAATCCCGTAATTCTATAACAAATAAGCTTTGTGATGTTGCTTGCCATTGTTATTCTACTCGCTGGCATTTTCATATTGTCCATTCTTATTCTTCTTAATTTATTTTGATTCATAATCTTAATCGAAATCAATTTTATATCAAACTATATTGCTCATGATATTCTTGGCATAGGGGGTTATTGGCTTTTGGTTTACACCCCCCACCTTTCGTGTCAATAGCTATCTTCATCACAAACAGTATTTCAAAATGACATCTTCTTAAAGTTATTATTATTATTAAAGTTATTAATTAGATGTCTCATTAAATATCATTATGAGGCTCATGTTATTCTGAGGGAGCGGTATTAGCTTTTTATTTACAAGCTAACACCAAACTAACACTACACTAATCTGCTTTCTTCTCATTTTCCCCAGGTATCCAAATGGTTTTTACTATTCTCTTGGTGTGAACTCTGAATCCCCTCTTCTAAAAAGGCACACATGCTTGTTTCTAATTTCTTCCCCAAACATATGAAAAATAAAGTCAAATATCCAAAAGGCTTTGAAATGTTGTTTACTAAAAGAGATCTCTTCATTGAAAATTTGAATTGACCGTTAGCAAACCTGCAACCAGTAATATTTTGTCTTTTTATTTGAAGATTTTATTTTTGCTAGAAACTTATTATTTTGTTTTAAAAATACAATTCAAACAAAAATATTAGTAATTTACTTTATTGAGTGTTTTCTGAGGCTTTGGGTGACAGGGAGATTGTGGCCTTATTTTGCATGTGAAATTAGAATTTTGCAAACCAGGATTAAGATATGTTATCTTAAAAGAAAAGTCTACCAAAAAATAATAATTTTCTTGATAGGAGCAGAATAATTGGTGAGCAAAACATAGACAGTTTGAAGATATTTGGCCAAGTAGTGAGAAAAGAATTATGAAGTTTTACAAATTTGAATAAAATGAGCAAACCACTTTTTCTTTCTCTTCTTTTAAAAAAAACAGGACGACTTCTGAGGTAACGCAAAAGGTTCTCTACAAACAGTCTTTTGTTTTGGGAATGAGGAATTTAAGACTAGAGGCCTGTAACATAAAAGAGATACAATTAATCTTGCAATTAATTGCATCTCTTTAGTACACATTTTGCCATAGACTTACAATAAATATTGATTGCAAGTTTAATTGCATCTTTTATGTTACAGGCCCCATGCCTGTCATGACACAGTATCGTCTATATTTAACACATTGGTATCTGGTATAGGATTAAAATTTTACACGTTCCATGCATCATATTTTGTGTTAATTTTAAAACATTAAATCTTTTTAAGAAGCAAAAATCTATTTTTAGAAATTAAAAGTGCAAAAAATCATTTTAATAGGCTGATTTACTAATAGATTTGAATTTGAAAATGATTTAAGCCTGAGAACGTAGTTACAGTTCACAACAATCGAATTACCATACTTGGAATGCAGTGTGCATACATTAATTGTTATGTAAGGCCAGCGTGGGGCAAGCTTTCGGGTTGTTAAGAACAACCTTTGTGTTAGAGTTATGCATTTAATTTGCATCTAATAGTAAACCAGCCTCTTCCCGAGTTGATAATACCGTTGAAATCAGAACAAGACTTTAATGATAATGCCAGGCAATTGAGATATTTCATATTTGTAATATTCAGTGTAAAGGGATCATGAATAGTGAAATGTTTTAGTATCTGAAAAATAGATTGTACTTTCCTTGATAGTGATCATCATTATTGCTTACAATCAGGCTTCTTTTATTACAGTGCAAAATGCAGTTGAAAATGATGTGATTAACATAATTTCTATGAAGTTATATTTCTCAGCAATCCGGGATCTAAAATTCCAATAATAATGATGATAAAGATATAGCCCTTATTGCATGCGTTTCTAAGTGCTTTTGTGACATATAAAATTAGACATGGTAATCATGATAATATTTAGTACTATATCTTTATCATTTTCAATGCTTATATTTACGTACTTTAATAAAGATATTTAATGGTCTCGGGTAAGTGCAATGTATCATATTTAATGTTTAACACTTTAAAGATAATTTTGGGGTATGATTTCTGGGATGTTATGTATTATGGTGTAAAGGAAAACTACTATATGCGAAGAATCTTTAGATATGTATCTAGTATTTCAAATAAACATAGTTTATTCTTTAACATGGTGGTTTACAAGCAGCCATATATTTACAATAAATGTTTCCCAAGATATGTATCCGCCTGGAATATTGATGATCATCATGATTATCACATATTTTTGGTCTAAACAGGGGATATTGATATGAAATGCTAAATTATTGTCAATTTTCTTTTTTAATTTTCAGGTCTTCATCTTCATGGATTTCATGTGTGATTTATTGTATTTGAATCGAAAATCATATTTCATGTAAAGTAATGGATTCAGGGTTTTAAAGTTAATATGGATCAAGTTCTATGAATAATAGTATATCTTATTTCGAGTTGTATAATTATAATACAATTACCCCCTTCTTCCAAGTTGTAACTCTGTCTTGTCTATTCATGTTGATTTGATAATGTGTGAACAGTGACGGCGGGAAATGGAGAAGGAAGGCTTGGGGGAAATGGACTAGTGCGTGATGGAATGATATGTGTGTTCTTGTGTACATGTGCGTATGTGTAAGTATAGGCATGGATATTGATGGGTGTTTATGTGTGCGTGGATGTGTGCGTGTGCGTCTATCATGTATCACAAGACAGGATTACGTTGCTGGTGTTAAATTGGAATCTACTTATTATGACCACACCGGAAAACCATTGAAAAACACTCATTTTGAATCAAATCATTGTACTCAAACACTGACAGAATGATAATGATAATAATGATGATAATAATGCTTATAGAGCACATTATTCAAAAAAATTCTGCGCGGTTAACAAGAGAAAAAAACTTTGAAACGTTACATAATATTTTTAACTTAAAGTAAATACAATGCATTCATTTCACAATTCAAACAAAATGAATTGTAACAGAAGATTTGAATTTGCTCAGTGTGTGTGCAGTTCGTATGTTCCATAGTGTGTGTGGGTGCGGAATGTGCAAATAAACTCTGGCCTTAAAAGGGGAGTCTGCCCAAGAAAAATATTTCTTCAAAAGCAGCAGAACAATCAGATGAACAGTACAAAAAAGGTTTGTGAGAAATGGGAGCACAACTGTCTATTAAACTCTTATGATTGTTACATTTTTAAATTTTTCTCCAAAAATATGATTTCCTCAAAATATAAACTATATGATATCTTCATGATAGATATGTAGATCCTCTATTTGCATGTTTTCATTCATATAAAACTTAGTATCTTTCGGTCAATATCGTGATTTTTGCACCATGAATATAAGGAAAATTATGGTGAGTAGTGATCGCATGATGTCATTAAATTGGCAACATGTCTAAAATTTTTCACTGATTTACCCATTTTTCAAATCTTAAAAAAAAAAATCTTTTTTTTTGTTGTTCTGCTCTCTGATTGTTCTCCTGTTTAAAAACAATATTTGGAGGTAGACTCTTCTTTTAAAGCTTTGTCACGAATAAAATTGGCAGAGAATGAAACTCATGGACAAAATGTATATGAAAAGAACGGTGAAATTATGATCAAGAAGATTAGATTGCTTAAAAGTAAAGAAGTAATATGGGGAGTCAATAATTGCAATTTTCTCATTATTTTCCAAATCTAATTAAGACTACCAAATGCAGGTCATGCACTTTGTGTTCTGTTCTCTTGTGAGGGACGAAAAATGTCCCTCTGCAGTTTATCTCCCGTTCTAAACAGGACCATAATTGTCGTCCCTTTCTGCATTCTATATAATTTTGTATTCTATTCTCTTGTGAGGGACGAAACATGTCCATCTGTAATTTATCTGCCGTTCTCAAAACGACCAGAAATGTCCAGTTGTCCATTTGTCCCTCACTCAACTTTCCAGTTCTCTTGTGAGGGACAAGAAATGTCCCTCTGCAATTTATCTCCTGTTCTCAAAAGGACCAAAAATTTCGTCCCTTTCTCCATGTGTCCCGCCACTTTCCATGCTTTACAATTTGTCTTCTGTTCTCTTGTGAGGGGCGAAAATGCTGTCCCTCAAAAGGACCAAATATATAATCCCTGACTCTACGTGTCCCTCAACTTTTCATGCTAGGCATTTTTTTTCGATTTCTTTAAGAGGGACGAAAAGTGTTCTCCATCTGCTTTTCAAGATGGACAATTTATCCCCCGTTCTCAAAAGGACCAAAAATATCGTTCCTTTCTCCATGCGTCCCTCAACTTTTCATGCTAGGCAATTTTCCCGTTCTCCTGTGAGGGACAAGATATGTTATCCCTCTCCTGTTCTCAAAAGGACCAAAAATGGGATCCCTTTCTCCATATTTTATCGGTTTGTGAGGGGGAAAATCTAGTCCCGTTATTGTCCATGCTTTGGAATTTGTGTTCTGTTCTCTTGTGAGGGACGAAAAATGTCCCTCTGTAATTTTTCTCCCGTTCTCAAAAGGACAAAGAATGTCGTCCCGTTCTCCATGTATCCCTCAACTTTTCATGCTAGGCAATTTTTTCCGTTCTCTTGTGAGGGACGAAAAATGTTGCCCTCTGCTTTTTATGTTAGGCAATTTATCGCTCTTTCTCAAAAGTACAAAAAATGTTCATTTCTCCGTGTGCACCTCACTCAACATTTCATGTTATGCAATTTGTGTTCTGTTCTCTTGCGAGGGACAAAAAATGTCCCTTTGCTTTTCACATTAGGCAATTTATATCCATTTCTCAAAAGGACCAAAATGTCCCTTTCTCGATGTTTTATCGGTTTGTGAGGGAAAAATCTTGTGCTGCTACTTTCCATGCTCTGCAATTTGTGTTTTGTTCTTGTGTGAGGGACAAGAAATGTCCCTCTGCAATTTATCTCCTGTTCTCAAAAGGACCAAAAATTTCGTCCCTTTCTCCATGTGTCCCGCTACTTTCCATGCTTTACAATTTGTCTTCTGTTCTCTTGTGAGGGGCGAAAATGCTGTCCCTCAAAAGGACCAAATATATAATCCCTGACTCTACGTGTCCCTCAACATTTCATGCTAGGCAATTTTTTTTCGATTTCTTTAAGAGGGACGAAAAGTGTTCTCCATCTGCTTTTCAAGATGGACAATTTATCCCCCGTTCTCAAAAGGAACAAAAATATCGTTCCTTTCTCCATGCGTCCCTCAACTTTTCATGCTAGGCAATTTTCCCGTTCTCTTGTGAGGGACAAGATATGTTGTCCCTCTCCTGTTCTCAAAAGGACCAAAAATGGGGTCCCTTTCTCCATATTTTATCGGTTTGTGAGGGGGGTGGGATCCATGCTTTGGAATTTGTGTTCTGTTCTCTTGTGAGGGACGAAAAATGTCCCTCTGTAATTTTTCTCCCGTTCTCAAAAGGACAAAGAATGTCGTCCCGTTCTCCATGTGTCCCTCAACTTTTCATGCTAGGCAATTTTTTCAGTTCTCTTGTGAGGGACGAAAAATGTTGCCCTCTGCTATTTATGTTAGGCAATTTATCGCTCTTTCTCAAAAGTACAAAAAATGTTCATTTCTCCATGTGCACCTCACTCAACATTTCATGTTATGCAATTTGTGTTCTGTTCTCTTGCGAGGGACAAAAAATGTCCCTTTGCTTTTCACATTAGGCAATTTATATCCATTTCTCAAAAGGACCAAAATGTCGTCCCTTTCTCGATGTTTTATCGGTTTGTGAGGGAAAAATATTGTGCTGCTACTTTCCATGCTCTGCAATTTGTGTTTTGTTCTTTTGTGAGGGACGAAAAATGTTGTCCGTCTGCAATTTTGCTCCCATTCTCAAAAGGACCAAAAATGTCGTCCCTTTCTCCATGTGTCCCTTAACTTTTCATGCTAGGTAATATTTTACCGTTCTCTTGTGAGGGACGAAAAATATTATCCCTCTGTTTTTCACGTTAGGGAATTTATCTCCCGTTCTTAAAAAGACCAAAAAATATTGTCCCTTTCTCCACCTTGTCCTGCTACTTTCCATGCTATGCAATTTGTGTTCTGTTCTCTTGTGAGGGACGAAAAGTGTTGTCCTGCAATTTATCTCCCGTTCTCAAAAGGACCAAAATGTTGTCGCTTTCTTCACGTGTCCCTCAACTTTTTCATGCTGGGCATTTTTCCGTTCTCTTTTGAGGGACGAAACATGTCCCTCTGCTTTTTATGTTAGGCAATTTATCGCTCTTTCTCAAAAGGACAAAAAAATATAATCCCTTACTCTACGTGTCCCTCAACTTTTCATGCTAGGCAATTTTTTTCGATCTCTTTAAGAGGCACGAAAAGTGTTCTTCATCTACTTTTCAAGATGGACAATTTACTTCCCGTTCTTAAAAGACCAAAAATGGTGTCCCTTTCTCTACGTGACCCTCAACTTTATATGCTAGGCAATTTTTTTCCGATTTCTTTAAGAGGGACGAAAAATGTTATTCCTCTCTTTGTCACGTTAGACAATTTATCTCACGTTCTCAAAAGGACCAAAAATGTTGTCCCTTTCTCTACGTGTCCCTCAACTTTTCATGCTAGGCAATTTTTTTTCCTCGATTTTTTAAGAGGGACGAAAAGTGTTCTCCATCTGCTTTTCAAGATGGGCAATTTATCTCCCGTTCTCAAAAGGACCAAAATGTCCCTTTCTCCATGTTTTGTCGGTTTGTGAGGGAAAAATCTTGTCCCGCTACTTTCCATGGTATGCAATTTGTGTTTTGTTCTTTTGTGAGGGACGAAAAATGTTGTCCCTCTGCAATTTATCTCCCAATCTCAAAAGGACCAAAAATATCGTCCCTTTCTCCATCTTGTCCTGCTACTTTCAATGCTTTGCAATTTGTGTTCTGTTCTCATGTGAGGGACGAAAAGTGTTGTCCCTCTGCAATTTATATCCCGTTCTCAAAAGGACCAAAAAAATCGTCCCTTTCTCCATGTGTCCCTCAACTTTTTCATGCTGGGCATTTTCCCGTTCTCTTTTGAGGGACGAAACATGTCCCTCTGCTTTTTATGTTAGGCAATTTATTGCTCTTTCTCAAAAGGACAAAACATATAATCCCTTACTCTACGTGTCCCTCAACTTTTCATACTAGGCAATTTTTTTCGATCTCTTTAAGAGGCACGAAAAGTGTTCTTCATCTACTTTTCAAGATGGATAATTTATCTCCCGTTCTTAAAAGACCAAAAATTGTGTCCCTTTCTCTACGTGTCCCTCAACTTTTCATGCTAGGCAATTTTTTTTCGATCTCTTTAAGAGGCACGAAAAGTGTTCTTCATCTACTTTTCAAGATGGATAATTTATCTCCCGTTCTTAAAAGACCAAAAATTGTGTCCCTTTCTCTACGTGTCCCTCAACTTTTCATGCTAGGCAATTTTTTTTCGATCTCTTTAAGAGGCACGAAAAGTGTTCTTCATCTACTTTTCAAGATGGATAATTTATCTCCCGTTCTTAAAAGACCAAAAATGGTGTCCCTTTCTCTACGCGTCCCTCAACTTTTCATGCTAGGCAATTTTTTCCGATTTCTTTAAGAGGGATGAAAAATGTTATCCCTCTGTTTGTCACGTTAGACAATTTATCTCCCGTTCTCAAAAGGACCGAAAATGTTGTCCCTTTCTCTACGTGTCCCTCAACTTTTCATGCTAGGCAATTTTTTATTCGATTTCTTTAAGAGGGACGAAAAGTGTTCTCCATCTGCTTTTCAAGATGGGCAATTTATCTCCCGTTCTCAAAAGGACCAAAATGTTGTCCCTTTCTCCATGTTTTGTCGGTTTGTGAGGGAAAAATCTTGTCCCGCTACTTTCCATGGTATGCAATTGGTGTTTTGTTCTTTTGTGAGGGACGAAAAATGTTGTCCCTCTGCAATTTATCTCCCAATCTCAAAAGGACCAAAAATATCGTCCCTTTCTCCATCTTGTCCTGCTACTTTCAATGCTTTGCAATTTGTGTTCTGTTCTCATGTGAGGGACGAAAAGTATTGTCCCTCTGCAATTTATATCCCTTTCTCAAAAGGACCAAAAATATCGTCCTTTTCTCCATGTATCTCTCAACTCTTCATGCTAGGAAATGTTTACCTATTCTCTTGTGAGGGACGAAAAATGTTATCCCTCTGTTTTCACGTTAGGCAATTTATCTCCCGTTCTCAAAAGGACCACAAATGTTGTCCCTTTCTCTATCTTGTCCTGCTACTTTCCATACAATGCAATTTGTGTTCTGTTCTCATGTGAGGGACGAAAAGTGTTGTCCCTCTGCAATTTATATCCCGTTCTCAAAAGGACCAAAAATATCGTCCCTTTCTCCATGTGTCCCTCAACTTTCCATGCTCGGCAATGTTTACCCATTCTCTTGTGAAGGACGAAAAATGTTATCCCTCTGTTTTGTCACGCTAGGTAATTTATCTCCCGTTCTAAAAAAAGACAAAAAATGCTGTTCCTTTCTCTATCTTGTCCTGCTACTTTCCATGCAATGCAATTTGTGTTCTGTTCTCTTGCGAGGGACGAAAAGTGTTGTTTCCTCTGCAATTTATCTCCCGTTCTCAAAAGGACCAAAAATGTTGTCCCTTTCTCCATGTGTCCCTCGACTTTTTCATGCCAGGAATTTTTTTCCCGTTCTCTTGTGAGGGACGAAAAATGGTGTCCCTCCAGTGTTCGCGTTAGGCAATTTATCTCCCGTTGTCAAAAGGACCCCAAAATGTAAATTTCTCCATGTTTTATCAGCTTGTTTTCGTTCCTTTAACTTTCCATGCTAGGCAATTTGTTTTTCGTTTTCTTGTTTTTTCGTCCCTCTGCTTTTCATGTTAGGGAATTCGTTTTTCATTTTCAAAAGGACAAGAGATCTCTTCCCTGTCAATTAGTTCGAACACCGAGCAAACAGTTTTTTAGTTAAATCACAAACGAATGTTTGTCCTTTTCTCCACCTTGTCCTGCTACTTTCCATGCTATGCAATTTGTGTTCTGTTCTCTTGTGAGGGACGAAAAGTGTTGTCCTGCAATTTATCTCCCGTTCTCAAAAGGACCAAAATGTTGTCGCTTTCTTCATGTGTCCCTCAACTTTTTCATGCTGGCCATTTTTCCCGTTTTCTTTTGAGGGACGAAACATGTCCCTCTGCTTTTTATGTTAGGCAATTTATCGCTCTTTCTCAAAAGGACAAAAAATATAATCCCTTACTCTACGTGTCCCTCAACTTTTCATGCTAGGCAATTTTTTTTTCGATCTCTTTAAGAGGCACGAAAAGTGTTCTTCATCTACTTTTCAAGATGGACAATTTATATCCCGTTCTTAAAAGACCAAAAATTGTGTCCCTTTCTCTACGTGTCCATCAACTTTTCATGCTAGGCAATTTTTTTCAGATTTCTTTAAGAGGGACGAAAAATGTTATCCCTCTGTTTGTCACGTTTGTCCCTTTGCTTTTCACATTAGGCAATTTATCTCCCGTTCTCAAAAGGACCAAAATGTTGTCCCTTTCTCCATGTTTTGTCGGTTTGTGAGGGAAAAATCTTGTCCTGCTACTTTCCATGCTTTGCAATTTGTGTTCTGTTCTCATGTGAGGGACGAAAAGTATTGTCCCTCTGCAATTTATATCCCTTTCTCGAAAGGACCAAAAATATCGTCCCTTTCTCCATGTGTCCCTAAACTCTTCATGCTAGGCAATGTTTACCTATTCTCCTGAGAGGGACGAAAAATGTTATCCCTCTGTTTTCACGTTAGGCAATTTATCTCCCGTTCTCAAAAGGACCACAAATGTTGTCCCTTTCTCTATCTTGTCCTGCTACTTTCCATGCTATGCAATTTGTGTTCTGTTCTCATGTGAGGGACGAAAAGTGTTGCCCCTCTGCAATTTATCTCCCGTTCTCAAAAGGACCGAAAATATCGTCCCTTTCTCCATGTGTCCCTCAACTTTCCATGCTCGGCAATGTTTACCCATTCTCTTGTGAGGGACGAAAAATGTCATCCCTCTGATTTTCACGCTAGGTAATTTATCTCCCGTTCTCAAAAGGACAAAAAATGTTGTTCCTTTCTCTATCTTGTCTTGCTACTTTCCATGCAATGCAATTTGTGTTCTGTTCTCTTGCGAGGGACGAAAAGTGTTGTCCATCTGCAATTTATCTCCCGTTCTCAAAAGGACCGAAATTGTTGTCCCTTTCTCCATGTGTCCCTCAACTTTCCATGCTAGGTATTTTTCCCGTTCTCTTTTGAGGAACAAAAAATGTTGTCCCTCTGCTTTTTATGTTGGGCAATTTTCCCTTTCTCCATGTTTTATCAGTTTGTGAGGGACCAAAAATCTTGTCCCTCACCTGTTCATGTTAGGGAATTCGTTTTTCATTCTCAAAGGACAAGAGATCTCTCCCTTTCATTTCACCCTATCGCATTTAGCCGATATCACGCACTTTGGCTTTGGCACGCTCACTTCCTGGATAAAGCGTGCGCTATCTGGGTTTCACTGTATTCTATCTACGAAATTTCAATCCATGGGTATTTAGCGCAAAAGAAAACCATGTAACAAATAAATGCAGATATGAAAGAAAAATATATAGAATGATGCTTTTGTTCGCAAAAATAGATGAAAAACTATGACACTATAAGCCGCTGACAAAGTTTACCGTAGAAAGCAATACACTTTTGAAAACGCGTGAATGTTACCGAAGTACCTGTGCCAAGAATCTGGGCCAAAATAATTAGTCCGCCGCATGCGTTCAGATTCAGAGAGCTATATGCAATAGGGAGAATTAGTTCGAACACCGAGCAAACAGGGTTTTTTGTTTTTGGTTAAATCACAAACGAATGTTTGTCCCTTTCTCCACCTTGTCCTGCTACTTTCCATGCTATGCAATTCGTGTTCTGTTCTCTTATGAGGGACGAACAGTGTTGTGTTCTGTTTTCTTTTTTTTTTACTGTATGTGCAAATCATTATGTATTCACCAATCCGGCAACTAATGATGACGAAAGGGTGGAATAGACTTTTGCATATTTTTCACATATAGAGGGGGGGGGGGGGGGAGGGGTTATAAAAGATAGGGGGAAAAGTTTGATTACGCGTATATCATGGATCGTTGAGCATAATAACAGATATTAGTGAAACACTACCCAGGTATCATGGTCTTCAGCAATGCGACACTGCAAAAATACTGGTGTTAAATATAACACCAGCCGGAATCTTAATAGGACCACACCAGAAAAGTGTTAAAATAACACCACTTTAGAATCCATTTGATACATTTTAAACCCAACTGGTGTTTTCTAAGGCCCCAAACAACACCAGTCGGTGTTTAAACATATTGATTTGATTCTAAACTGATGTTATTTTAACACTTTTCTGGTGTGGTCCTCTATAGATTTCGGTTTGTGTTAAATTTAACACCAGCGTTTTCGCAGTAGACAGCTGTTACACATCCCAAAAGATATCCTGGATAAATGTGACAATTATGTTATTCGTAATTGATCACGGTGCTGATCTCACATCTCAAACTGATTATTTTACGGGGCTTCTATGGGGCAGTGATAGCTGATCCCACCTTGATGTCAAACTGAATTATCTTAGAGTAGAACAAACTTAATATTAAATACCCTAAAATTTGGTATCAATGTGGACTTTTGGGCCTAATTGAGAATTCTATACCAATTTTTCACTATAGAGGGAAATTTGTACGCAATAAACCACTAATTAGTCATTTGATAATCACCCCCCCCCCCCCTGGATGAGATGCGCAGAACGTTTGTGAACTTACGCTACTGCGCAACTACGTCATCGATTAGCGCTGTGAATTGACTGCAGAATACATAAACGCGCGCTCGATGTAGTTTCTGAATCAAATCGGGGATTAATTCATGTTATTCTTTGTTTTTCACTTCTTCTATCTGCATTAATGTCTATCCTTTTGTTATCCTCTGTTTTGCATTTATTCTATCCTCATTTTTTGTCTATCCTGCCATCATTCTTTGTTCATCGTTTATTCTTTTCTCATTTTCCGTCTATCCTTTTGTAATTCTTTGTGTTTTTTTTGTTTATTCTATCCACATTTTCTGTCTATCCTTATGTTATCCTTTGTTTTTAAGATTTTCTATCCGCATTTTCTGTCTATCCTTATGTTATTCTTTGTTTATCGCTTATTCTGTCTTTATTTTCTGTCTATCCTTATGCTATTCTTTGTTTTTCACTTATTCTAGCATCAATTTATGTTTATTCCTATGTTATTCTTTGTTTGCACCAATGTTGAATAAAGTACAAATGAACGCAGGATATGTGACTTGATAAGAAAGTGTAAATTTATTGACCTACCGATAACATGGATCCCACAGATCGGGAGAGAGGGCGAGAGAGAGAGAGAGAGAGCAAGCCAGGGGCCGCTCAAGATGGGGGTTGACAATTATCTTTNAACAGTTTTTTTAGTTAAATCACAAACGAATGTTTGTCCTTTTCTCCACCTTGTCCTGCTACTTTCCATGCTATGCAATTTGTGTTCTGTTCTCTTGTGAGGGACGAAAAGTTTTGTCCCTCTGCAATTTATCTCCCATTCTCAAAAGGGCCAAAAATATCGTCCCTTTTCTCCATGTTGTCCTGCTACTTTCCATGCTATGCAATTTGTGTTCTGTTCTCATGTGAGGGACGAAAAGTATTGTCCCTCTGCAATTTATCTCCCGTTCTCAAAAGGACCAAAAATGTTGCCCCTTTCTCAATGTGTCCCTCAACCTTTTCATGCTGGGCATTTTTCCCGTTCTCTTTTGAGGGACGAAAAATGGTGTCCCTCTGTTTTTTATGTTTGGCAATTTCCCCTTTCTCCATGTTTTATCAGTTTGTGAGGGACCAAAAATCTTCTTCTCATCTGTTCATGTTAGGGAATTCGTTTTTCATTCTCAAAAGGGCAAGAGATCTCGTCCCTTTCAATAAGTTCGAACACCGAGCAAACAGTTTTTTTGCTAAATCACAAACGAATGTTTGTCTCTTTCTCCATATTGTCCTGCTACTTTCCATGCTATGCAATTTGTGTTATGTTCACTTGTGAGGGACAAAAAGTGTTGTCCCCCTGCAATTCATTTATTTATTTATTTATTATAGTCTTCTTTAAAAACAGGTTAGGTGCATTCAGTTATAGAAACTGCTTTACAAGCACGCCCTGTGTACAATGAATATACATACAATGAAAAATACAATGAATAAAGATGAATATAAAATACATGAATAAAGATGAATATAAAATTTATCTCCCGTTCTCAAAAGGACCAACATTGGAGTCCCTTTCTCCATGTGTCCCTCAACTTTTTCATGCTAGGCATTTTTCCTGTTCTCTTTTGAGGGACGAAAAATGTTGTCCCTCTGCTTTTTATGTTAGGCAATTTTCCCTTTCTCCATGTTTTATCAGTTTGTGAGGGAACAAAAATCTTGTCCCTCACCTATTCATGTTTGGGAATTCGTTTTTCATTCTCAAAAGGACAAGAAATATCGTTCCTTTCAATTCTCCCTATCGCATATAGCCGATATCACGCACTTTGGCTTTTGCACGCTCACTTCCGTGTGAAACAAGTGGAACAAAAGAATAATTTCCATAGGCATGTTTAGTCATGTCTCCATGAAAAAATCTTAAAATTCTTTGAAAATATGATTTCTGTTTTATTACCAAAATCATATTCCCAATCCAAATTTAACGTTAGGAGGTATTGATCATCCAGCTGCCTAACATGAAATACGAAAAAATGAATATCATGGCCTTTCAGTTATCAGCATTATTATTGCAATTGTCATCATCGCCATTACCAATTTCATCACCATCGCATCATTTTCATCATGAATTGTTATCATTATCAACATCATTTTTCACCATCATATTTATTATCATTACTATTATCATTATCATAATCGTCATGCCATCACTACCACCACAAAACACGATATAAACTATTTAAAAAAAAACGTCGACGCAAATTCAATTGTCCTGTATAATGATACTCAAATCGGAACCGGCTTGCGATTGTTGTGTCCACACAGTAAGTTTTGAACACACGGCGTACGGTTCTATTGACTGTGGCCTACGTAAGTTTTCGGAAAAAGTTTATATCGTGTTACTATCACTATCGTCATTATTAATACGATTAACATCATCAATATGAGCACCAGCTTCGTGAACTTGCTCATCATCTTCATCATTATATCAACATCAGGGCTCTATATCCCAAGAAACGAAAACCCAAACCACTTTACATGGTAAAAATAAAAGGACGAGTTTAATTAGAACAGCATCTCGTCCGGAGCTACACGCTGATCTGAATGAGAGACTCGCATCTATTCAAGTAATTCAAGTCCACATTGTGCAGCAGCGAGCCTGGATTCTTTTCACGGCCGCGATATACGCTCAAATCAATGCTACTTGATATTCAACCTTTTTTTGTATCTCAGGGAGTCGCGTATAAACTCCAATGCAATGTATAACTTCAGAACCGCCACACACGTGCGAAAAAAAGTATTATTTTGTTCGTTCCAGCACATCCCTCATTGTTATACCGCCGATAAATCAATGAATTTTTCATTCACAAGTCAACGTCTTGTGATCTGTTTAAACGATTCTCTAACTTATAAAGAAATTATATTCCTGAAATGTGAAATTCAATTTGATCACTAATTCCTTTGCTTCAGCTCTGCAAATGTCATAACAGGAAACATAGTTACTAACAAGATTGAAATAGAAAAAATATTCATAGCTGTTCCCGGTTAGTTTTAACAAGGACCCTTTTTCAGATGGACGATTAATGTCATTGTTCCTTGGATGTCATGATAGTCACCGGCGCCTGATTATGCATGCATTTTGATGAGAACATCCAGATGATTAACGATTAAAGCACTTATGTGCATTTTTTCATCGACAAAGGAACATTTTGCCCTGTCTTGGTTTTTGTTTGATGATGTTCTGTTTTAGTCTATATGAACATCCTTCAGATTTCGAGCAGCAAAATTGGGAAGCAGACGATTTTATGATATAAAATATGCTTTTATCTTATCCGGAAAATCCCGGACACACATGATGACCTCAATAACGTCAAGAAACTTATGACCAATACATGCTATGTATCTTGGAAAAGTACGAGGAATTCTGCAAAATTTGGATCATAAGTGATAGTCATTCAATCACTATTCAGCCTTATTATTGATATGTATCTACCCTTTCCAAAATAAAATTTCACATGAAACTAAAAGTAGTCCGTCGTAAATAAAAACTGCACATTGGTTTTTTCAGGATTTAATTGATTTATTGCCTTCTGCGCACACGATTTGTTCAATTTCAATATGTGAAAACAGACTTCTTGTTTCTCCCTACATCCTGATCGGCGGTGACCATCATGACATCAAAGTAGAAAAATATTAAAAGAATGTTATTCAGATGACAATGGAAGTCACACGCTAGCGATCTCATTACGTAACAGATAACTGTCCATTGTCGAAAGCCCTTGGTTTAAACTTCTTAAAAACAGTTTATATTCGGAGCATACTTAATTTCGCGCAGAATGCATTGAATACGTACATGGTTTTGACGAAATAGAATGATCGAATTAGAAAGTCGTTTGCGAACAATAAGAAATTGGCTTAGAAGTCTTATATTTGGGAAGATATTACGTAGCATTGCAGGGAAAATGAAAATAGAAGTATAACCAAGAGGGAAAAGTGCCATAAAAAATATTGATTTATATATAAAAATGTTTATATGTTTTTATTGTAATTATTGTTACTGTCATAATTACCAATACCATTATTATTATTATTATTATTATTATTATTGTTAAAATATTAGGACTATTATTATAAAGTCGAGAGAATGGTGAAGGAAAATGACGCAATGAAACTATTAAGGCCCCGGTCACATAGGACCCCCGAAGCAACACGACTTTTTGTTAATTCACAGTTAACTGCCTCCGAACAAAGAGTCGTGTTGAATCGTGCTGCTTCCGGGGCCCTATGTAACCGGGGCTTAAAATCGACAGGCACCGGGGACCGTTTTGAAAAGTGTGATTATTCAGATGAATAAATATAGAAAAGAAGACGTTGGAGACCAAGGATTTGTTCGGGTTTCCTGTACCTTATGAGGCGCGATCATAGGGGTATACAGATCAGAGGGTTATGTAAGGACTCTGTGGTTGAGTGCTACGCAGTGCCTGTGTTCTCAGTGTAAGAGAATATGCAGAGGTGGGTGCTATCAGAACACACAATCCTCAACTGGACTAGTGTAGAGCTGTATAAATTCCTCCTGGTGTTAGATAGAACACTGGTGACAACTACACGAAAAGGTCTAGAATAGTTCCCGTCTCAGCTATCCTCTTTTTGCTAATACGTCTTTACTTATTACGCCAACATCTTAACATAGACGCGAACATTGATACGGTCACGTGTGGCTCAGGGGTAGACCGTCTGCCCCATGAATTGAAGGTCGTGGGTTCGATCCTCGACCGAGTCATACCAAAAACTTTAAAATGAGACCATCTGCATTCTTGCCAAGCGCTCGGCATTTAAGAAAGAAGAAGGGTAATAATAACTTTATGTTATGCAGGGTCCGCTGGAAGAGCAGCTAGCTTACAGCTGAATGTGGCTACCCTGGGCAAATAAGACATTATTGTTATTATTTATTATATTAGTTAAGACGTCTTATCAACAAACGGATAGCTAAACCATTGTGATAAATCGGTCCTTGTCTTTTTTCTTTTCTTTTTTACTGTATGTGCAAATTATTCACCAATCCGGCAACTACTGATGACGAAAGGGTGCAATAGACTTTTGCCATGTACCACATATAGGGGGGGGGGGGGGGGTATAAAAAAATAGGGGGAAAGTTTGATTACGCGTATATGAATCGTTGAGCACACATATTTGAAACACTACCCAGGGCGGCGTTTCACCAAATCGTTCTTAAACTACGCACGATTTTAAGAAAGACTGGAGTAAGTTAAATACGCGTAAGATTTGAGTCACTCAGCAGTAGAACTGATACCAGTCATTCGTAAAGTCGTTCTTAAAGTCTTTCGTAACTTGGTGGAACACCGCCCAGGTATCATCGTCTTCAGCAATGCGACACTGCAAAAACACTGGTGTTAGATTTAACACCAGTCGGAATCTATATAGGACCACACCAGAAAAGTGTTAAAATAACACCAGTTTAGAATCCATTTAACCCATTTCAAAACCAACTGGTGTTGTTTAAGGCCCCCAACAAAACCGGTCGCTCTTTAAACATATTTATTTGATTCTAAACTGGTGTTATTTTAACACTTTTCTGGTGTGGTCTTCAATAGATTTCGGTTTGTGTTAAATCTAACACCATTTTCGCAGTAGACAGCTGTTATGATATACAGGGTAAATGTGACAATTATATTATTTTTGACTGATAACAGTGCTGATCTCACATCTCAAATTGATTATATTTTAATACGGAAGATGTTAAGGGGAATGCAGGCACACCTATAGGCTGATCCCACCCTGATGCCAAACTGAATTCTTTTAAAGCCCCACTTAAGTTTTTGTAAAAGCGAATATTTTTATCGCCAAATTTTGTCTTTGAATATGAATAAAATGAAATATATTATAATGAGTATGTTGCACAAAAGATTTTTCGAAAAGCGAACAAGTTTTTGGAAAGCTGTAACCTAAAATGTGCTAAATATTTCAGTGTCGTGTCCGACGACACAAATCAACTTCTCATTCACAGAATTGGATGAAAATTTCGGAATTTTATTGTTGTGTATACCTTTCTATTATTCTATATTGTCAAATCTCGGAAATAACTTTGTATATATATGCCCGAATTTAACAAGCAAAATATTGTTATACCCCAAAAGAGCGCGCTATTTATGATTTAACGGTCAAATTAACATTTTCAAAAGAATCAGTTCATTAACAAGATATATGCTATCGTCTCAAAATGTGTATGAGAATTATATGTCATAATAAACATCCCCAAAAATGTACATTTCTTAATCTTTACCAAAACTATTCTTGTGCGTCAAATTGGAATTGACCGCTGATATTAATATACTGTCAGTGGATGCAATGATCAAACTGTAAAATTTGAGCAAAATCGGATGACCCATTTGAATTTTCTAAGTTTTTATTTGCACCACTCATCGGCTCTTTGGGTTGGCAAATTACATATTACACAAAATGGCTGCCAACCGTGGAAGAACTATTACTTGGGTCACTCTGCACACTAAAAATTACCTTTTCATATTTCTCAGGGTTTTTTTTAGTGAATATCACATGGCAAAATTAATTCTGTGTTTCAGAAAGAATGGTGAAGATTCCTCATTTAAATATGATAATGATCCTACTATAGAAAAAAAAAATATGTGTAAAGTGAATGGGGAGTTCTCCATGTATGACATCACAGATCATGCAAAAGTAGCCAATTCAAGGATGCCCATCACAGGTGGAAATGAAAACTTTTAAAATTCAAAACTTTTGATCTGATATTCCGATTTTTTTCCAAACTTTCACAATTTGATCATAATACCTTTTCCAATATCAGACAGCACATCAATGTCTGGGTGAAGTTCCCCTTTAAATTCGAACTATTAAATAAATGTTTGTTTTGTTCAATCAAAGAATTTGCACAATTGAGATTGAAAAAATAACCTTTAAACATCAGATTTCAAATGGAATAAGGCAGTGATAATTATCAGTCTGTTTGCATGTTACCGTATCGAGCTGCCCTATTAGACCCTTGTGTGGTAAAGCGCCTATCAAGAGCAAAGGGTATAATGGTAAACTTTTTTTTACTTCACAAATCTTTATGCCTTTATCATGTATAAAATTATTAATGGAATTATAAGGGACCAGCCTTCTAAACAATCTTCGCTTCTTTGCTGGCCTCTATTTGTTTTCAATTCTTTTGTCATTTTACCATTATTATTTATGACTGTATATATTGGAATTCTCAAAAGAACTGAAAAATAAAACGATTTGATTTGATATGATTTGATCTGTTCATAGAGTTAGGCACGACTCTGCACAACATTGGAGGCTCATATTCCACGCACAAAGTGAATGACTGAGAGTGTGGTAATTGTAGCCATGTTTGCTGTCAATAGCTTTGTTATTCCCATTTTATTTTAAATTTATGTATTCCTGAATCGTTGCCATCTCTTTAAAGCCCAAATACAGTTTTTGTAAAGATTTAGAAATGTGAATTTTACGGGATGTTTATCATGACACGTAAATCTTACACACATCTTTTTGAAAAGCGCCCTCTCTTGGTATTAATATTTTGTTTGGTATCGGGGCGACTGAGGCGTCGCGTCGCGTCGTGGCAAGCTGTTTGGGACAGTCATAAATTGACCTATGTTGGTCGCGGGCTCGATCCCCGGTCGCTGCCTTCCCTCTTTCTTCTTCATCTGGCGTAGATATTCAAATTTAAATGATACAGGCCGTAAAACCAAATGAAAGGTTATTTCCGAGATTGACAAAAGGATCATAATAAGGTATACACGAAAATTAAATTCTGAAATTTTCATACAATTCTGTGCACGAAAAGGTATCCTTTATGAAAACAGAAAATATTGATTTAGTCTCAGGGTACCCGAGACTGAAATATTTTGCACAATTTAGATTATAGCATTACTAAAAACTCATTCATATTTTACATATTTTTTTGCAATATGTTCATGATTCTTTATTTCATTCTATATGGAATTGGAAACAAAGTTTGAGGACAAAAATAATCAGCTTTATCAAAATTGCACTTGGGCTTTAAATGCAAGTGAAACAAATTGAAAACAAGGGAAATATATACTGCGCGTTACTGTTTGGAGTGAACAGCGCCCTCTTCCTTCCTCCCCCTCCCCCTCTTCACCGCGTATAATCTGCAGAGATTGAAGAGCGCCATCATATCCTAGACCTACCTACCTACCGCCCTCCCCCTTCTCACCCTAACCCACGCCATAAGATTGGATTTTTCGCATAGATGACTTTAATGGTTCCTTGTAAGCAGAACGGGCAAAGAAATTGGACAAAGTAAGCAACTGCCATTTGAGTAATTATATGGACGTAAAGGAGATTTCATTCCCGGCCGTATTCTGGAACTAAATGTGAAACATATGTCGCATCTGTTCACTGAATATTCAGGTCATTCAATTTCTTTCGTTTGCAGCTGCTTATGTGACGGCCTGAATGGCAGTTTTACACTTACTTTGTCCACCTTTTTTGGTCTATTCTGCCCACAGTGCAGTTGTATTAAATCACTCATTAGACTGAGCTGGAGCAAAGTTGATCCAGATGAGGACTATGTGTTCTGATAGCACACACCTGCATTTTTTCTTGCAATAAACGCAGAGGGGCTGCATAGGACTCTTACACAGTCCCCTCATCATACTTACCCCTCTGATATAGAGGCGCGATCAGAGGGGTGAGCATGATCAGAGGGCTCTGTGGTTGAGTGCTTTGCAGCCTATGTGTGATCAGTGCAAGAGAATATGCAGAGAGGTAGGTGCTATCAGAACACATAGTCCTCAACTGGAATGGAGCAAAGTATGCGAAGGTTCGTGGGGTCCCAATAAATCTTTAACATTGCACCTTTGAACTTTAACCCTTTAGATGCGATCCAAGGGCCTGTAACATAAAACAAGTTTGCAATCAATCGCAAACTTTTGTACTTGATTCCCCATCGACTTGCGATTGATATCGATCGTACGATCAATTGGAAAACTTTATGTTACGGGGCCTGGGCATTGCTTTATGGGGGAATAAACATGATAAAGAAGCATTATATCCTGTAATTTGAAAGGTAATTTATCTCAATTATAATTTAATTCAATGATAACCTGATAAACCGATGGGTTGGTTCCCCTTTAGATGAATTCTTTGCATGTTCCTTATTCGAAACGTTCGTTGTTCCCCAGATGAAGTTAGAACTTATTCTAATCTTATCTTCAGCAACCACTTGGGAACCCTTTTCGGTTCTCGAGGGCGAGTAAACGACTTATCTTGTTTGGCACTTCTTTTTGAATATCATCATTTCTCGAGGGGGCCACTGGTTATATTTTTGCACCTTTTTTAGAAGTGTAAACATAGGTTTTATTGCCTCTTATGTTTGATCTTTGTCCCTAAAACGTCTGCATCATTTTTCCAAACACTTAACAAAAAACGGTGCAATATACAACTTGGTGCGATGACTGGTTCCCCTCCCCCTACTCTTGAAAATCTGTCTAAGCCAGTGCAAAGTGCAATGTTTTATTTAAAAAAAACCCAAGAAAAACAGACAATGCGAGAGAAAAAAACCGCGCAATATACAACTTGGTGCAATGACTGAGCCCCCCCCCCCCC
>BQKZ01000749.1:92374-114933 GCA_036244855.1 Temnopleurus reevesii
TATAGAAAAAGCGGTGTTAGATGGGCGGAGGTAAGCGTTTTACAAAAGAGATCAATTGTTCTACCCACTTTGTGAGCGGTGACGAGCGTTGCCGAAATTAAATCCCCAATTCCTTCCGCTAAAGGACCGCTAAAGCTCCGCACGGCCGGTGTGACCACACCTTTAGCATGCGATGGATTTTGCGAAAGCCCAGTAATGTTGTTGTTGATGACCCAGAAAGCTTGTTGTAATTGCAAAATCATCCCTTTTTTTCAAATCATAATTTTCTCTTTGTGTTGTTTTCCACTTTCCTTCCATAGCCCTCCTTTTGTTTCCTTGTCATAATTTATCGTATATATAGCTAGCATATCTTTGACTTATGGCGTATAGCCAAAGTCAACCGTAATATGATATTTCAAATATCAAATTGTTGCGTACGTAGAGGCTATATGTGCCCAGTCTTATACAAACATTGGTTCTACGGTCCTAAAAGTGTGTAGTGGATCTTGGTGGGAAGGGGTCGGGATGGGGGTCAAATGTCATGAGTCTAGCTATCGAGGGTTTTCCCCGAAAATCATGGAATAGAAAGTAGAAGTAGACAAATTAATACAAAAAAGAGGAAGAGGTGGAGAATATAAAGTAAAGAGGACTGGGAACAGAAAAATGAATTCAGATATGTTTATGTCAGAAGTAGAAGTATTCATACATTAAATATTTTTGTATTTCGAATTTCAAACTGTTTGCGAACAAACACGAACGTACTGAGTGAAAAAATCCAATGTTTGATGATGCTATTTTCTGGTAGACTATTAGCATTCCTCTAAATATGTGTACTATTTGAAATTCAATAAATGTACGCATGACTGAAAAACAAACAATATCCCGAAAAATGTAAAATTCGCACCAGGTGGTTCAAAACAAAAGCATTTTTTGAACAAATAATGTAACGCGTGATCACAGAAAGGCGTATGCATATTGACACACACTCAAGTACACACACACACACACACACACACACACACACACACCCCTACATATACACATGCACACACACATACACACACATACACACACACACTCGCGTGTATAGTTCTTCGTTTTTTCAACGAAGTTACTTTTTACCAAAATCTAAGCCAAACTTTGAGATAGTAAATGAAATCGAGAAAGAACAAATGAAGCGGAAAAATAACTAAATTTCATCGTGATACCTCCCCAAACAAATGAATAAATGATCATAAATATATAGTAAAAAGTGTGGTGACTGAGGCAGAGGCGGGAGGGGGGAGGGGAGAGGGGAGAGAGGGGGAGGGGTAAAATATTAAAGGGACAGATAGATTCCTTGTCCGAATACGGCAAATAAATGAAATGACGAATCAATGCAATAACGAAAAGGGAATGCATTAATTTGCTTTGTTGTTGTTTAATACTAATTTTTCTTTCATTTTTTTCTCTTTTATCAATGCACGAAAGAACATCTTCCACCAAGCATGATGCAGTTCTTTTTCAACGATACTTTCAACAAGACTGGAGTTCAAAGAATGCAGTAAGATAAGATTGCAGTTTTAATAATGAAAATGATGAGGATGATGATGATGATTATGATGCCGATGATGATGCCGATGATGATGATGATGATGGTGGTGCTGATAATGATGATGATAATGGTGATGATGGTGGTGGTGGTGGTGATAGTGTTGGTGATGATAATGATGATGATGATGATGGTTGTGATTATGGTGGTGATGATGGTAATGATGAAATAATGATGAAATAATGGTGATGGGGGTTGTGATAGTAATTAAAATAATGATACTCTTAATAATGCTACTACTAATGGTGATTATTTGGTTTTAAAAAGTCAACAAAAATCCGACCAAAATATAAAAGGCAATAACCTTTTCTTGCATATGCTGCTTAAACGCTTATGAGAATATCAACCCTTTCTGGCATTTTTTTCTGAGAAAGAAATATGAAAAAAAAGATGATGTCATAAATCCCTCATAAATTTCAAAAGTGATGATAATCTGTTAGAAATACCTTTTAGCTCACTGGAATTTATAATATCTAAAATTTCATTTCATCGTCATGTATCCTTATTCTTTCATCTACAGTCGCACATTTTCTGGTTATTTCTTCGACAAACGAGAGACGGTGCAAGTCATTCGCAACGAAGTGCCGAAAGACAAAATCGTCTTCACAAGCAGGATTAAGAGACTCCTCACTCTCAACCAATCAGAAGACGTCCCGAACCGGGGCAGGTGCGCGCTGGTCGGCAACGCGGGCATCCTATTGGACAGTGGCTGTGGTGACGACATAGATAAGAATGATTTCGTCATCCGAATGAATTTGGCTCCAAGTGGCGGGGAATTCAAACGTGACGTCGGGTCGAGGGTAGATTTAATGAGTGTGAACTTGGAACAGATTGGCAGACTTATCTCCTGCACGGAATCGAACTGCTCGACATCAGACGAAACATGCCTCGAGAAACATTCGACCAGAAATCCGTACTACCGGAAGCCTACGGGTTGAGTCGACCTTATAGAGAGAGTGAAGCGAATAAATGGATCCACGATGTGGTACCCGAAGTATGTATATTGGAGGTCAGGTGCTTTAACGCGTATGCTTGGAAATCTTCAACAGAGGTTCAACTTAGAGATTAAGTTTGCCTACAGTCCTGTCAATCCCATGTGGAATGCTCACAGGTAATAATTTCATATTAATTATTAAATCGGAGAATGTACATTCATACATTTGCAGCGGAATTTAAACGATGCTCAGAGGGGTACTTTCGAATTCCATCGCAATTATATTGTATGAATGTGCCATAGATTTAAGTAGAGTAGTCCATAGCCTACAATTTTTTTTCTAATGAGTCTCTCCGTTTCCGCAAAATATATATGTCTTCTGTTTTTGTATTCCATAACTAAGGTTTTATATTTAACACGATATAAACGATTTTCGAAAAGTTAACTAGAACGCAGACAATCGGTCCGTAATTCGTGTATTCAACTGTGCGGACACAACAATGACAAGCCGGTACCGATTTCAATAGCATTACAAAGGAGCATTGAAATTGCGTTCAACTTAACTTTTCGAAAATACTTTAAATCATGTTATTTACGTATAATTTTGAAAACTTGATATTTTGAAAATATAATGAGTACTAATCTTAAATTATTTTGTTATACTGTACTGATTTGTAAATTTTGAAATCAAATGAATGAATGGCATTTCATAAAATAATTTTGAATTCCTTGCTTTCTGACATCGTTCTCCCTCTATTCTTCTTTTCATTTAGAGCATTGAACCTCAGGTTTCCCTCGTCTGGACTTGGCATCTACTCAGCTGCAACTCAGTTCTGTCAGCGAATCACCATGTTCGGATTTTATCCTTTCTATCAAGACGAGAAAAACCGAACTTTACAGCATCACTACTACGAGAAAAATATCATGAATTATACAACGAACCCGCATGACATGCCGAAAGAGTATCGGATCCTGATGCAACTGAACCAAACAGGGGCGATTCACCTGGTAAACAATTGTAGCTAATGCCGATCGGAAAAAAAGTTTTTTTTTTAATTCATTTATTGTAACATATTCAATGACGAATATGACTTGATACGCTTGTACACCAAACACGGCACGGTATCACGGTACGGCATCACGGCACGTGATTGGCCAGTACGCTACTTCAACAATTGGCCAATCACAGAGTAGACATGGTGGAAATGCCGCGCTGTGATACCGTGCCGTGTATATTTGATGTGATGAGGCCTTCAGAATATGTCTGAATGTGACCTAAAAGTTTGTATTTCATATGTCTATTCATAATGTCATCGAAAATGACTGTTCGGGTCGTATTTTTGTATGCTTATTCATAATTTTATTTAGATATATTTTTCTCAATTTGAGTGAAAAGTAAAGAATAAAAGTACAGAAATAGAGTATCCAAAGGATGACGTCATTTTATTAGATGATATAGATGGCGCTAGACTAAAAATATTAGTGCCTTGAATTACTAGCGTGGACTACCGACGGCCTCTAGACCGCACACCAATTATTATGTCAGGTGGTCATTGTTGGTCAGGTGACATTGTACCAAAGATATTCATATAATGAAAAGTTATAATAATATAAATTAAATGGCAGATATTCCAGCAGTATTTTTCATATGAGCATTAAAATGAACTATTGGTGGTTTGGATGAGTCCCATGAGATGCCAGGGATTGGTCCAGATGGAATTTTAGGGTCATTTGTTCAGTCTTGTGCAAAACTCCATATCCCAACCACATGTTCCTTGCCAATTTATAAATTTTTCAGACCGTATTCTGAGAGAATGAGCTGAAAGACCTATTTCATGAAGATGAAGGAAATAAGATGATCTACTAACACTTCAAATCTGAAAGTTTCTGTTCCTAGCACTTATTTTTGATGTTTTTTTTTTACTTTTTACTTTTTTACACATGAGTCAATGGGAATATAATTAGTGATGTGCGCCCTCTATCCCTATTAGTGGGCGATCCGCCGAATGATTTGAAAAAGAAAACACTTCCGGCTATCATGTTAGGCAACATAACGTGACAGCTTTTTCATATCCAGCCATTTTATTTCTATGGATTGAAATAAATTCATCGTGATGAAGACTAATCAAAGCGTTGTATTACTCTGATGTACTGTGAGCAGAAGGGACAAATTAAAGGATTTTTGACGAAATAAACAATCTAATTCTTTCAACCATTCACAATCATGACAATTGCTTCACGATTACAAAAGGATATCGCTCCCCTATTCATTGTGCGATGCCGGATTGACATTTCTCTGAAGAATAGAAACGGAGGAAATGGAGGAAATGTTTTTTGTATGTATCTAGCTATTGTGAATGTCTAAAAGCTGTTATCTTTGTCCAAAGCCTTTTGTCCCTTATTTTCACATAGAGATTTAAAAACACATGGAACGTAGGTGGGTGACGTTTCAGCTGCTGATCTGAATACGACTAACTTTCATCAGACAACGAGCGGAGCTGAGATCATCCCGGTTTTAAGGCGTTATTCAAAATACAAAAGAAAGAATGGAGAATGATTCAAATTTGAACATCCACGCCAGGAGAAGTAGAGAGAAAGATGGATCGACCTTTAACGTCACTACCCGTAAGACGTGGTCGATGCTCGAACCCTAAACGTTAAGACGAGCGCCACCCCAAAGCATCATAGCATTAAGTTACTGTCCAATCATACTCTTGTCATGATATGCGGGGACCTTACATGCGCGCACCCAGGATTTTGATACCCGGCGGGGGGCTGTGCATAATTTTGGCACCCCCTGGGAAGCTGAGATGGCAAAGAAAAAAAGGTCTTCACCTCAAATTTTGGCGCCATTTTGCCGTCAAATTTTGCCGCCCCCTAAGAGGGCTGGTGCCTCCATACCCCCCCCCCCCCGATACACGCATGTCTTATTTGAAGCCCCCGAGTTCCCCAAGGAAAAAATCTAGGGCAAACAGTGTCCCAGCGGTTGCCAAAGATTTCCATGGCAAAATGTATTTTTTTTTTGGTAATTGCGCCCTGCTTTTCAAATTCCGAGCGCGCATGTTTATGATCTCGTTTCGAATTATGGACGACTGAGCGATTCTGCATAGTTCAGATTTTGAACGGATTCATAATTTTTCTAAACCCCCTGCAGGCAATGGTCTACCCCATGCGAGCGCGACCGATAGATGGCGTGATCATATATTCGTACAGAACGCGAGAATGCTGGGTCCGTGATTTTTTTTTGCCCGTGAATTCTCGGGGTCGCGCCCTCTTTCGGCATGGCAGCGATGGAAAGAAAAATGATCGAGAGGATACAGCGCTCTCTCTCTCAAAAAAAAGAATTTGTTTATATTTTGAACTAGAACGATCATTGAACCACACATTAAGAAAAAATGCAATAGTTTTTCATTGCAACAGACTGGTCACTGTTTTGGTTGCAATCCTATACTACACTGAATTAGCCTCTGATGTTTTTTTTTTCTTTAATATAATATATGTGCGTATGTACGCGGGTGTGTTTGTATGTTCATGTTCCTATATTTACGCTCCCAAAACCATTAATTTGGGGGTATGGGGTCTAGTCATGTTTCAGATGAAGCGGAAGACTAAATTGGTTCTTCCTTCTTGATTACGATTGAAAATTGCTAGCCTGTATATNTTTTTCAGACCGTATTCTGAGAGAATGAGCTGAAAGACCTATTTCATGAAGATGAAGGAAATAAGATGATCTACTAACACTTCAAATCTGAATGTTACTATTCCTAGCACTTATTTTTAATGTTTTTTTTTACTTTTTACTTTTTTACACATGAGTCAAAGGGGAATATAATTAGTGATGTGCGCCCTCTATCCCTATTAGTGGGCGATCCGCCGAATGATTTGAAAAAAGAAAACACTTCCGGCTTTCATGTTACGCAGCATAACGTGGCAGCTTTTTCATATCCAGCCACTTTATTTCTATGGATTGAAATAAGTTCATCGTGAAAAAGAATAATCAAAGCATTGCATTACTGTGATGTACTTCGAGCAGAAGGGACATTAAGGATTTTGGACGAAATAAACAATTTAATTCTTTCAACCATTCACAATGGCTTCACGATTATAAGAGTACACAGCTCCCCTATTATTTTACCGACGATTGATTGACATTTTTTTTTTAAGAATAAGAGGGAAGGAAATGTCTTTTGTATACATCTAGTTATTGTGAATGTCTAAAAATTGTTTAATTGTCAAGAAAATTGTTCCTAATTGTGCTCACAGTGATGTAAAAATGTATTGAACGTAGATGCATGACGTTTCGGCTGTTGCATACTACCAACTTTCATCAGACGACGAGCGGAGACGAACTAATTCAGATTTTAAGGCGTTATTCAAAGGACGTGCATGAGAGAGAAAGTTGGAAATGATTCAAATATAATTATTCACTCCAGGGCCCCGTAACGTAAAGGTTTGCGATTAATTGCTAATCTGATAGCGATTGATATCAATTGCAAGTCTATGGCAAATGTACAGAAGTTTGCAATTGATCGCAAAATCAAATAGGGATTAATCGCAGAGCTTTATGTTACGGGGACCAGGAGAAGTAGAGAGAAATATGGATCGAACTTTAACATCACCACCCGTGAGGCGCCGTGGTGTAGTGGTCATGACTCTTGCCTTTCAACCAGAGGGTCATAGGTTCGAATCCCACCCATGGCGTTAATTTCCTTCAGCAAGAAATTTATCCACAAAGCTGCACTCTACCCAGGTGTGCTTGGGGACCGGTAGGACACAGCAGCACATTATCTGATATGATGTGAGCGCCTATTTGGCTGCCTAGATGCCAAGGCTTGAATTGCCATCCAGTCACCGGGTAATAATATCGGAAGCGCTTTGACCAGTCAATACTGACCGAAAAGGCGCTATATAAATCCGCAATATTATTATTATTATTATATTAAGAGTGCCACCCCAAAGCGGTATGTTACTGTCATAATAAAACGCTTGTCACGACACGCGGGGCCTTATGTGGTCGAGGCAATATGTCAAGTTTTTTTTTAATCCTCCGGGGCCCGTTGCGTAAAGTTTTTGCTGTAGAAAACTCTGGCAAAACAGGAAACTCCGGCACAGAGCAAATTCTATTCCATTACATTGAAGTAGGGAGCATTGCTATAACCATATTGTTTTCTTTTGCAGGTATGCAAGGAGTGGGAGAAGAATTATAGAAAATTCTTTATTCACGGGTGAGGTACGAATTAGTGAATAACAAATTCTGAACGTGTTCATGATTTCACTACACCTCAATGGTCTACCCCATACGCAACCGATAGATGGCGTGATCATATATTCGCACAAAACGTGAGAAAGCTGGGTCCGTGATTTTTTTTTGCCCGTGAATTCTCGGGCACGCGCCCTCTTTCGGCATGGCAGCGATGGAAAGAACGGTGATCAAGAGGATATACATCGCTCTAAAAAAAACCTTATAGATTCTGAAATAGTGCAATCCCTGAACCACACAATAAAGAGTGTGCATAGTTGCTTCACTCAATAATATGATCACTCTTTTGGTTGCAATCTTGCAACCGAATAGCCTCTGATGTTTTTTTTAATATATATGTGTGCGTATGTATGTGGGTGTGTTTGTATGTTACCTGTATTACCATGTTCCTATATTTACGCTCCCACAACCATTAACTTTGGGGGTATGGGGTCTAGTCATGTTTCAGATAACGGTGGAAGCCTAAATTGGTTGTTCCTTCTTGATTACGATTGAAAATTGCTAGCCTGTATATCATTAATTTATTTCTGTTGTTGAAGGGAAAAATAAGTGTTCTTTTGAATCGAAAAGAAAATTGTGGGAAAAAAAACTTGATTAAAAAAGTAATAAAAAATGTGCATACATTTGTATAACAAAAGAGGTCTTTTTTAATCTGTCTGTGAGTTTATTTAAGTGTATCAGATTGTAATAAGCTTTTTTGTGTGCAAGTGACTTCTGTTCAAACATATCTTATTTGTCTTTGCCCAGCCACTCGGATATGAGATTTTGAATTTTCGGGAGATTGTTTGTTTGTTTGTTTGATTGCTCAATCATTCGTGCAATTATCCCATTGAAATACGCGCCTTTACAGATGATCATATCAGAGAGCATGATGGTACTTTTCTAGTACGGAAGTTATCTCGCGCAGTGTAAACAATGCGCGCACTGGTGTGTGCTCGAAGATATCCCGCCATGCTAACCGTAAAAGGCGCGTATTGGAATTTGGAATTTATTCATTTGAACGTCATTGACATGTACAGCCAACATTTTGTTCTGATTGGAATTTGGAATTTGGAATTTATTCATTTGAACGTCATTGACATGTACAGCCAACATTTTGTTCTGATTGTACTAAAAGGGGAAATGATAATTACTCTAACCGACCAATCATGACATTTGATCCACAATGGTGTTTATTTACTACAAGACTGGACACCTTTTTTCTGACTCACACTGTAGAACGTTAACTACCCAGGGGCCAATTGCACAAAATGGTCTTAGCTATCTTATTCTTGTTAAGACTTTTTAACTCCTTGTACCACCATCGGAACATAGATGCATCAACGTTCATGTTTATATGAAGAGGGTGGCACAAGAATTTAAGACGTCTTAGCAAGAAAAGGATAGCTGAGACCATTTTGTGCAATAGACGGGTTTAATAATAGATGCAAATTTTATGCATACCTCTTACAAAAAAGTTGTTCATGGCAACACTTAAGCTTACCCGAAGCTTGCACGACATAGCAACAAGTAATGTATGCAAATTGGATTCCAAGTATTATAGGCATATTGCTATCAACCGGTTTAAAGAATACCACGTAACTACGTTCGTTGGTAAGAAACGCACATAAATTTGAATATATAAGTAAACCCGCTTATTGACCCCAGATTGCTGTGGCGACATTAACGCCAAAATCGCCATCTCAACCCAGGCCATTTCAACTATGTCTGAAGGCGCGCACTCAGGATTTTGATACCTGGGGGACTGAGCACAAATTTGGCGCCCCCGCCCCTCCCGGCTGAGCTGACGAGCAAAAAAAAAAAAAATCGCCTAAAATTTGGCGCCCCCTTTCGACGTTTTGGCGCCTCCTTATAAGCACTCTTGGTCATCAAATGTTGGCGCCTCCTTATAAGCACTCTCGGTCATCAAATTTTGGCGCCCTCTAGCTCTGACCCGGAGGCTACCGCCCCACGCCCCTCCCCACGGTGCACGCCTGGTCTGACTTAATTTGAAAAGGTTTTATTTCTGCGTTATTCAGTTTACAACAAAATAACAAAAGCAGATTTCCATTAGATGCATAAAATCAAATTTAAAATGTAAATCGTTAAAACACACAAAAATGGAACAGTGATCGATTCGTGCACAAAGAAGAAAAAGAGGGCACCGAATGGGATGGAGAGAAAGAGATAGAAAAAGTGAATGAAAGATGGAGGGAGGGGTGGAGAAGAGATGATAATTATATAGAAGGGGGGGGGGGGTAGGAAAATATTTTTGAAAAACCGGCAACCGCTTTCAAGTTCATCAAAGTAATGATAATGAAATGACTCTCCACCAAGTGTTGTCCAAAATAGAGCCCGTGCGTGTACGCTCTCCATTGTCAGATTGTTTTTGCGTCAGGTGAAGGAAAGTAAATCAGCCATCACCGTCAGAGGAATGCTCCAATCATTGCATTAACGTTCAGATTGGTGAATTAGCTTGACTACATGGGTATGTGGCACGGGACACTCGATCAGAGGCGGATTTAGTCGGCGTTCATTCGAGACTCTACCTGCTAAGATGATGGCGACGTTGCAAGTCCACATTTTTGAAGCATTGGCGACATTTTGTATCGTTTTTCTACATTATAGCTGCTACTCAGGTAAGTGATTTTCTATGCAGTGTATAATTATAAAAAGGGCAAAAACACGGAGGCATATTTGAGTTTGTATTTATCCTTTTTATAAGAGAATGTTTTGTCGGGCTGCATTGTACTTTGTAGACAATCATGTTTAAGATCTTAATCCTAAAACAATTTGAGCTCCCCTTTTCCATGATACTTGTTTTAGAGTATAGCGTTATGCTTTATTTTTGTAAGTGTGTGTTTGGAATTGGGAATTTATTAATTTGAACGTCATCGACATATACAGCCAGCATTTATTCTTATTACATTTTTTTTCATATACATTGTTTGTAAATATGTATGTATGTATTTCTTGTTAAACATGCCCCCCGCTAGAACAGTACCTTGGTTTACTGGTGGGGCTACCATGTTGAATTAAACACAATAGATAAATAAATGAATAGATAGATAAATAAGTAAATAAATAGATAATCAAAATAATAAATAATATAAAATGTATATATACAATAATGGATGAATGGTAGTCTACTAGAGATGAAGAAACGTATAACACGTTACACGACAAGTGAAAGATACTAATGGAAAGCTTTTGCAGCTTCCCCCCAAATAGGAATGATTCAATACATGTTTAACAAAAAAAGTGTAATATGAGAAATGTTAGAAATGATAAACAAATGAATATAGCAATTTACAATGATGAAATAGCTGATGCAAAGCATAAGATAAATTATGGAATACGTGATGTATCCTACAATCACGATAAGAAAATAGCGTAATGAATAAAAAATAAGCTATTTCTATTATGCACCCACATTACGGTATTTCAAAGTCGTTTGACTAGCTATAATTTCATGTATTTGGATGGTATAAAAAGGCCTATAAAAATGAGGTATCACCCGCGCGACGCCTCTTAAATCGCCTACATCAGGAAGTATGAATGTCTGTTTCACCGCTAACATGCACTGAATGGATGCTAATAATGTTTAGATATTTTCATTAATTTTAAGACTCCAACATATTTCACTGTTATTTCAAAACTAAGTTATCTTGATGATCAGCGTTTGGTCACATTATTACCTAATATCGTACCAAAGGACTCGCAAAACTTTGACGATGTATGATTAAACCTGTTACAAAGAGCACAAACGATTAAAAACAGTCAAAACACTCTTGATGATTTTGCAAAACTTTAATGGTTAAAGAATCTTTTTGATCCACTTCCACCATTAAGATTAGGGACAACTTGCAATGTATGCATTGTCATGATTGTGGTGCACATACTTTTTAAAATAGATTAAACCAAGTACGACATGACACATTTGAAATTTATGCGGCCTCGATAATACATTAAACACCTTCTCCCAATTATATTTAAAAAGCTTGGCAGACATTAAAATGACATAGATTTATTAAAGTTGAATACACTTGGGATCGTTAATAAAGGCTTATTATATGTGAGTATGGTCCTTGAGGTGTATATAACACTTTGGGATTCATTTCCGTTCATAAAAAATGCAATTTTCTGATTTACCCCAACGTAGTTCATTGCGTGGGGTCGTTTCCGTGAGCGAGTGCACTAATGTTGTTGTGATGTAGCTTCAATCGATTCGACCAGTTGTTTTATGTAGCCTTGTATACTAAAATCTATGTATTTTCAACTGAGGTATTTAGACCATTTCAAACTAATTTGTCAAAGAAACAGTACGAGGATAGAATAAATGAAAAAACAAAGGATAACAAAAGGATAGACATTATAATGCGGATAGAATGAACGAAAAACAAAGAATAACAAAAGGATAGACGTAAAATGAGGAAGGAATAAGGGACAAACAAAGAATAATAGCAGGATAGGCAGAAAATGAGGATAGCATAAGCAATAAGCAAAGAATAACACGGGAATAAACGGAAAAGGATAATAGAATAAGTGAAAAACAAAGAATAACATAAGGATAAACAGAAAATAAAGATAGCATAAGCAATAAACAAAGAATAGTAGCAAGATAGACAGAAAATGAGGATAGAATAAATGAAAAACAAAGGATAACTAAAGGACAGACATTAATGCGGATAGAATAAACGATAAACAAAGAATAACATAAGGATAGACAGAAAATGCGGATAGAATAAACAAAACAAAAACAACAAAGAATTACAAAAGCATAGACAGAAAATGAGGAAAGAATAAACGATAAACATAGGATGGCAGGATAGACAAAAAATGAGGATATAATAAATGAAAACAAAGAATAACAAAAGGATAGACGGAAATGAAGAAAAAATAAGCAATAAACAAAGAATAACCTAGGAATAAACAGGAAATGATAATATAATAAGTGAAAAACAAAGAATAACATAAGGATAGACAGAAAATAAAGATAGAATAAGCCATAAACAAAGAATAGCATAAGGATAGACAGAAATTGAGGAAAGAATAAACTATAAACATAGAATGATGGCAGGATAGACAAAAAATGAGGATAGAATAAGTGAAAAGCAAAGGATAACAAAAGGATAGACATTAATCCGGATAGAATAAGGGAAAAGCAAAGAATGACAAAAGGATAGACGGAAATGGGTAAAGCGCAAGCAATCACATAGGAATAAACAGAAAATGATGATAGAATAAGTGAAAAACAGAGGATAACAAACGGAGAGACAGAAAATGAGGAAAGAATAAACGATAAACAAAGAATGATGGCAGGATAGACAAAAATGAGGATAGAATAAATGCAAAACAAAGGATAACAAAAGGAAAGACATTAATGCAGACAGAATAAGTGAAAACAAAGAGTAACATAAATTCATCCCCGATTTGATTCAGAAACTTCATTGATTTTTTTTCCAGAAATTACATCGAGCGCGCGTTTATGTATTCTGCAGTCAATTCACAACGCTAAATGATGACGTAGTTGCGCATTAGCGAAAGTTCACGAACGTTCTGCGCATCATTTTCCAGGGGGTAATTATTAAATGCGTACACATTTTTCTCTGTAGTGAAAAATGGCATAGAATGCTCAATTAGGCCCTAAAATCCACAATGATACCAAATTTTAGGGTATTTGATATCAAGTTTGCTCTACTTTAAGGATCAAACTGAATAAAATATCCAGACATTTCTGTCGATAATGCATTAACACCTCTTCCAAGTTACATCTAAAACGTTTTACAAACATTTAGATGGCAACATTTATTTAGAAGAAATCAAACTAAAAATATCCAGACATTTTAAACAACATTGTATCTATTCATCTATCTGAAATCGATTTTCTTTTCCTTTCTAAAAAGATTCACCCTGCCCCGTGGGATGGACGCATTTCTCTTCAAGCTGCTATTTCGTTGTACCCAATCTTTACTTCTGGCAGCAGGGAAGAGACACATGCCAAGACATGGGCGCGAGGATCATCGAAATAACTTCGGATGAGGAAAACGAATTCATAGTGAATCTGCTCAATGACGTCACGTTCACGACACAGAATAAGGCGTGGCTTGATTGTACAAATGCGGGGAGATCTGTCAATGATTGGGTCTGCGGGGCGGATGACCAAGAAATATCGTATGAGAGTAAGTAAATTTTATGTATAAAATAAAAATATCAATGCCACGGGAAAAGTGCTACTTTTCACCTTTAATGTTGTTGTCACACTTGTTTTAGCCTGCCGTGTACGGTCGGCGTATGAGGAAATGGTCAACGTTGGCGTACGTTATGAGTACCTGTACATTTGTCGAAAAACCTCAAAAAAAAAAAAACCTCATCTTGTAGTGCGGGGGTTCAGAAAAATGCAAACAAATGCTGTTTTTACGTATGTTGATGTGCGGCTCATGAAGCCCCACATAAGTTATAGGAACGTTATGCATCGTCAACATACATTCACAAACGTTACCCGTACGTTGCTCGAAATGGTCGAAATACACTAAACATTGACGTTTTAGACGGCATATTCCCAACAAAAACAAATTATCGAAAAACAAACCTTTGGAGGTACATAGCGTATTCAAAAATATTTACACGGACCCGTAACGGTTCACAATTTATGCCTATCCTAACGTACGCTCGTTATTCAGCATGTTATAAATATGTTTTGGGAAGAGCTACAAATTATCTCGACGCGACGTATTTCTGCTATATAATGAGTAGCGTAGGAGCAACGTCTACGAACGTGCTGTGTCATACATTCGCAACGCATGAGCCATATACGTCGGCATGTAGTACGCCGTAATCATGGTAATACTTAGTGTATACACAATACGTATGAAAGCGTATTACAGCGTATCACAGCGTATTTCAGCTTGTTCATATTGAATGCAACTCATTCGACGAACTACACGTATGACGACGTTCGCCAGCGTTTTGGAGAAATTCGTCGCACATACGCTGTCAAGAAGAATGTCGACATAATTATGACAACACCAATGAGCTGTGAACGTCGGGGATACACTGAGCATTCGTTGAAATACGTCTATGGGCCCTTCTAAAAATATTAATACGTTATACATACGTTCATCTCGTTATCAATACATAAAACATACGGTCAGAAACAAAACAAATCTCCCCAAAACGAGCAATCTTCAGTATGGATTGAAAAAGCTAGAAACTTAGACCTAATTAGTATGAACAGTGTGGAGAGATTTTGACATCAGCAGCAGCTATGGCAATTGAAAGAAAGACAAATATTAATTGATGCTTTAACAATGCAAAATATGAAAATTAACCTGGGAATTAATAAAAGCGATTTAGAGTAGGATATACTCGCCTTGACATCGCAGCTTATAATTGGAGGAAGTAATTTCATAATCTCACTTGATTTGCATTGATTGTACCATCACGACCAGCCGAGGTTGATGAACTCACTGTGAAATCCAAACGCTGACTCACACCTTTAAGTCCCGGTCACATAGAGGCCCGAAAGCAACACCGATACAACATGACTCTTTGTTAGTTCACCGTTAGCTGCCTGCGAACAAACAGTCGTGTTGAATCGTGTTGCTTCCGCGGGGCCCCTATGTGACCGGGGCTTTATGTTTTTAGCCTGCGTTAGCCAGTGGGTTTTTTTAAAGACAAAAACACACTCACTGTACGCACAAACACGCAGGTCAAACGATGGACTGACGTTTCAAGTAAGCTCCTTCTAGCGCAAGCCGAACGTTAGCTCACCCTCTGATCCGCGTATATAACATGCGTTCAGGGAGCATTTTAATTTCCAAAAACACTGGGCCAACGCAGACTAAAACGCAAAGGTGTGAGTCGACCCTAAGCAGTAGATTCGATCTATGGACGAAGAAAACTAACAACATTCTATTTCATCCTGTATAATTTGATATTGCGTACAAAATAAATGTCTCACCAGAAATGGGAAAAGGGGCAAATTGGTGTCCCTTTTTATCATTTGATCTTTTTTTTTTCAAGTTTCAGGTGTATTTTAAGTTCTGATTTTTTTTTTAAACTTTCTCCGTAATGTCTAACTGCTTTGTAACATTCCTAGCGATAATGATAATTGCACTCTTCGAAAATTCTATTCATATTTGGCGTAGATATTCAGAATTGAATGAGAAACCCCTTTAAATCTACATTCATCAATGTCATCTATTTGCGTTTTTCTGAGGATGTTGAACCTGAAAAATTCTAGTTCATTGATGTTAGCGAAAACCATAAATCATTTCATGTTATATCCATGATGATCATAAATGTAATTAAAATTTATTGGAGGAATAGTTGCATGCTCTCTATAAACGAAGTCATACCAAATTTATTCTCCTAATGCAGTCACACATTTGCGTAAAATATAACTAATATGTGTTATTACACAGAAATATGAACATGAGACATTTTGACTAACACGATATTACATATGTCAAGCGCATGTCGAACGAGTATAGCGTTAGCCATGCGATTCCCCTCCGCACTTTTTGCGCTTTTATACCATAAAATATATAGATTTACGCAGAACCAAAGATGGCTATTCACGCGACTGTGTAAATATGTGCTTGGACCCTTAATTACTGAAATTTATTAAGATGCAAAATATAAAGCTGTCTCCATCAGCGACCTAATTGGTAATTGATTAAACCACATTAAATCATGCGGTTATATTTCACAGTGCGTCGGTCCAATCTACATAAGCATATTAATTATCAGAATTGGAGCACAATCATTTTAATAATTTCACTAAAAATGTACGCGTGAAACGATCTTGGTACGATTCGTCCCGATACATCACAATCCACATGCAAAACACAGATTGGGAAATTAGATATCCAGCAATGCTACAAGTTTATATATCCATGTACTCAATTGTCAAAAGAAAAGTTACATGTGCGATTGTGAAAATTCACACAGGTGACCAAGCTCTTTTGCCCCTCACACATTATGCATATTGAGATGGACGAATTAAGGCCTGCGAATTAGAAAAATATGGGCAGCGGAAAGAGATGCTCAACAATAGCTATAGGACGAGAAAATCGAAGTAACTCGACATCGCGCTAGACGTGTACATTTTCTCTAAATTCGTCAGCCATCGTGAACATTCGTCCGCCTTCGTCAGCTCAAAGTTTGATCACGTCTCAATATAAGCAGATCCTTCATTATGGCTCTTTCGATCCCGTCGAGTATACGGTCATTATTATATAATTTTGGAAGGGCAGCGTAGGTCTTTTGTCAGAAATTTTCATTCATAAACGCGGCGTAATCTATTTCCGTAAAATGAATTCGAACGCCAAGTCAATGCTCCTTTGTAATTCTATTCAAATCGGAATCAGCCTGTGATTGTTGTGTCCGCACAGTTTAATACATGGCTCACGAATCTATTGTTCCATGACCCTCTTTATTTAACAGATTAGTTTATATCGTGTATTGTTAATTTCCCCATCTGTATCAGCATCAGCGCTCCCAAAACATAGCATCCATGGTGTCCTTTGTCACTTTCCCATGTAGGAATAGGTCAAGAGTTCAATCAAATAAGCATGCGTAGGCGTAGACAAGTAACAAAAAACGCCATCCAAGTGAAATTGTGTACGATAGAATTATATGCCATGATGCCTCTATGAAATTCGGTGGTCCATATTTATATCAATAATCTCTATATCAATGATCGTTGGAACAACTTAGAAAAATAAAATTTCCTGATACATGTTATAAGGAAAAGTGAAACGCCAGTAAAAGTATAATGCATCATAAGATATGAACAAGGGCGTCAAATCTTATGTGTCCATAAATTTTCTTAAATATCCCTCTGTAGAACAATCATAACATCGGCTTCATATAACTATACGTTTAAGATACAATACAATACGTCAATAGTAGATTGTTTACGTCACAATGGCATAAGCGCGCGCTCAAGTACATTCCTATTGTGATGAAGGCAAATGCGCATGGCCGGTGTCATGATGGTGGAACATCTCTGCACGAATGTCAATGGCATCGGCGCGTGCCGCACATACCTATTCACTCATTGATATTAATCAAATATACCATGTACTGAGAAGTTCTAGTTGAAATTATGGATTGTGAGATGACTGGCATAGCAGGGGCGTATCCAGGATTTNGCTCAAAATCAACTGCAGATCAACTGCAACTTTACAAATTGTAACGCGCATTTTCATTCGCGCACGATATGCGCATTTAACAAGACGCGCATGAAACAGTGATTTTGATTGGCGCGTTCCAATCAACTGCAACTTGCGATCAATTACAACTTTTGAGCAACACCTTTTAAGAAAATCTACGCGTGAAACGATCTTGGTGCGATTCGTCCCGATACATCAAAATCCACATACAAAACACAAATTGGGAAATTAGATATTCAACAATGCTACAAATTTATCTATCCATGTACTCATTTGCCAAAGGGAAGTTAAGCCCCGGTCACATAGGACACCGGAAGGAACACAATTCACTCCGACTCGTTGTTCTGAGGCAGTTAACGGTGAATTAAGAAAGAGTCGGGTTGAATTATCGTGTTGCTTCCGGGGTCCTATATGACCGGGGCTTACCATTTGTACGTGTGCGATTGTGAAATATTCACACAACAGATCAAGCTTTTTTGTCCTTTAAGCACTCTCACACCTATGCGAATTTCGACGGACGAAGGCCTGCGAATTAGAAAAATATGTGCAGATGAAAGGCGAGTTGCTCAACTCGCCAAGGCGCCTTCTATAAAACTTTTTTTTTCTAATAATACTAATACAGAACGTGGGCGGTGTTTGATAAAAAAAAAACCCTTCTGTTCCCTCTCTTTAGTCAGGAAACGTGTATGAGGCTGTTATTCAATGTCGACTTACGATATGACATTTGATACATTTCAGTAAGCACCTTCATTCATTATAGCATGTATAGTAAATATATCATTGATGGATCTAAAGGTATATATTATTTAATCTCCATTGTAGCTACGGTGAGCTACCATTTACAATCTATTTTTGCAACCCTATATGTATAATTTTGTTATAGACTCCTTACGGAGCAAGAATGGTGATTTATCATGACTTTCTGCAGTTAAGAATGTAAGAATTAACATAACGTGATACTAAAAATTAAAATATAACGTATTAAGTCTCAGGAGATACGGAAGTTTTTCAAGGCTTAGCAAACAATAACTAAAATTATCTCCCCTAAAATGAATATATAATTATGCATTGTAATATGTATGACCATATCCATGTATAATTTGCTCGAACAAAAAAAGGAAAGCTTTACCGCTGCCGCTTTGAACAAACCGCTTTTTCATCAATCAGAAATTAACAGAATGTCTGACTGTTTAAGCATATGTAAACAACGAGTAGCGGACGTTAAGCTTTTATGATTCTGTTATAATACATATCAGTTACACTATTGAAAAAATGAATAAATATCAGGAGCATTTAAAACTGTTTCAATCAATGTCAAGAAGTTTTATAGAAATCTATTTATTTAAAAGAAATGCTTGGAGGTGATATTGTCTGTATTCTTGAGATACTGTGCGCAAAAAACTTCAGCAACACGCAGCCTTTGGTCGACAGTATGCATGAAACTTTGAGATCCACCAATAATTTTCCACTTGTATCTTCATTCATGTACAACAAACAAGATCATGTAGTACCTTCTGAAACCGAACATTCACGATATAGTAAACGAAGATATTGATAACGTGACTGATGCTACGAAACGATGCAACTAAAAGAAAAAGAAATTCAAGAGTATCATAGATCGGTACCTCTCTTAGCTTCACATACAAACACGAAACGATAACGTAAGGCAACCAAGTAATGAACACGTATATTGTTACGATGATAAGCATTCTTGTGGTGGATTGACCCATATCTATGGCACGCCATACAGGAAATAAAGATCAATATATGTTATTATTTTTAATTATGTTTCATTCTAAAAAAAATATGCTTCACTAAATTTAAAAGTAAGTAAGTATGAAACGTTGTGTGATATTGCGAGAACGGTATACCGAAACGCGAAGCTTAAAAAAGCGTGTGTCGGCTGTAGATCTAGCGAGGTCGCTCTGCATGATTTGCACAAGCACGCCATCTCTAGATCGACCAAAGAGAGGAACGTTTTTTTTTCAATAGTGAAACGTATTTTTTTTTATCGAGAGTAGTACATTTTTTTTTATCAAGAGTGAAACGGTTTTTTTTTTATCAAGAGTGAAACGTATTTTGTTTTCATCAAGAGTGAAACGTACGTATTTTTTTTTTTTATCGTGAGTGAAACATATTTTTTTAAATCAAAAGTGAAACGTATTTTTTTTTATATCGAGAGTGAAATTTATTTTTAGTGAAATGTATTTCTTAGTGAAATCACTTTTAAAGAAAGTGAAATGATTTTTATAAGAAGTGAAATGATCTGTTGAATTTAGTGAAACATATTTTTTTAGAGTGAAACATAATAAAAAACAATAACATATATTTTATCTTTATTTCCTGTTTGGCGTGCCATACATGTCATTCCTTCTGTTCAGATCTGCTTGTTTCTTAGCTGGCTTTGGACGATCGACCACGTTCACTAGGTCAACCGCCGCGTGAGGTTGCTGGTTCGAGTCATCGGGCGGCTGCAGAACCTGCGGCGCTGTGGCTACCATTCTTATACTTTGAACTTTCCTATCAGTATGCTGTTGGTTGTGAGAAGTGGCCTCTCCAGGAATAGATTGGTTTGGCAAGAAACACCTGATTTTCGGATTTGCGGCAACATTTGCCTCGGCACTGTGACGTTTTGAACTTTGATGCTCAATCCTTCGCCAAAAGAACATTGGGTTTGAGTTTCCTACATCGTCGTCTGAACCCGACACAACTTCTGCAGATTTGCTAGTACGACCAAGCCATGCGCTGTCTTTAATAGTATTCCCATTATCCCATTGCCAGATTACGACAACGTGCTGCACTCATATCCAATTGCCATTCTTGAAGTTGAAATATTCTCGACACATTCTGTCGGTATCTACTTTGGTAATCGAGACTCATCTTTCACGTTGGCAGATGATTCCAGAATAGTCTTTGCCTCTGCATTATTTGTTCTCTTCACAATTTCATTAACGCGAGTAGGATTACAAGGTGGACTGACGTCATCAACTTTTCTAGAATGATAGTCAAGAGATTCTAATGATGGTTGTGCCTTTCAGCATCCGCTGTCTGGCACCAACAGTCCACCTAGAGATATTTGAAGTTAATTCCTTCTTGTAGACTGGTTTGAATCGCATTGCTCTAAGGAGGCTATCCTATTGCTTTTTGCCGGAATCGGTTTCCCCAATCTTCCCAAACTTACCGAAGTACGCAGAGCTTGACGTGCACCTTGGCCTGATGTCGAAGGAAGCTATGAACCTTGTAATAAAGCACTAGGGTCGGAAGCATAACTGCAATAAAGATTACAAACTGGAGTGTCTGAAAGAAAATGTATGGCCAATCATCTGCTCTTGGTTCATAGACTTTTCTTCCAAACGTACCTATCGTAATTACCTTAATAGAGAAAATTTTGGGGCAGGCCAGAATACTGCCAAAACGGTTGCTCGCTTGTTGGAGAGTCGTTTTGAAAACGGTCTGCAGATTACCACGTACCTGTCATAACTTGTAGCGAAAGTCAATAAAATGGAAGAGAAAGCATGCAGTTCCATTACTCAAATTCCAAGTTAAGACGCAAAACCAGTCTGTAAGCATGAACCGAAGAGTCAAACGTATAACATGGAAAGCCATGCAGATGCTTGCAGTGAGATGATAAAGCCAAGATGAATATATCGGTGCTCGTTTTCCTCTTCTTTAGGAAGTAGACTGCAAAGACCAATGCATTGCCAAGGAGACCTACGATAAGGACAACGCAAGCAAGAACACGCTCGAGGATATCTCTCCCACGGCCATAGACATTTACATCATCAGGCAAATGCGTCGAATTTTCATCCATTTTGATGTCCTGGGCAAGGGTACACCCCAATCAGACTTCGATGTGACGACGTACGATGAAGGCAAATTTGGCATCAACAACTCTGAAATTACATCAAAGAAACCATTCCAATCTAGGGTTTTTTTTTTAGAGCGGCTGCTACTAAACTAGTTTCCAAAGCTGGTTCGGAAGGCTCAAGGTTGAAGTCTATGAATCTGTTGCTGGGCGACAGATAGACAGCTGATGACGTTCTTCCCGTGACCCGGCCCCCGCTTCGCTCTTTTTTCTTTTAATGGACGAATAATTTTTGCAAATGCTTCAACTTTACGAGTCTTGAGCGTTCGAATTACAGGCTGAACAGGATCTTGGTTACGAAAATCTACCTCCCAAGATGGATTTCCGAACCACCTTAGAAGTCTACTTTCGTGACCACTTATCCCTTTCAGACCGGTTTCTGTAGAACTGGTTACGTTAAAGTTGCTTAACGCCGTAGAACTGAATGAAATTCCAATTTAAATCCAGTTGACTATATCAAAGTAGGTTTTCGGTTTCACTATACGGATAGTAAAATATCTATATATAAGATAAGTCCCTGCAAACTTCAATCTTAAGTTGACAATATGTTCCCCATATACGCAAAAATTAAGAGGATCGCATCACAATGAAAGACGGTATTGATGATGATAATGATGAACGATGCCGATGATGATGATGATGATGATGATGATGGTGATGATGATGATGATGATGATGATGATGATGATGATGGTGATGATGATGATGATGGTGATGATGATGATGATGATGATGGTGATGATGATGATGATGATGATGATGATGATGGT
>BQKZ01000749.1:116227-126796 GCA_036244855.1 Temnopleurus reevesii
TGATGATGGTGATGATGATGATGATGATGATGATGGTGATGATGGTGATGATGATGATGATGATGATGATGATGATGATAATGATGATGATGGTGATGATGGTGATGATGATGATGATGATGATGATGGTGATGATGATGATGATGATGATGATGATGAAGTGGGGGTTCACTGATAGTTCTTCAGTGGGAGTGTAGGTTTTGGCAGTGCTGTCAGACCATGTCCCATTTCCTGAGCTTAGATAAAATGTTACAACTTTGTACGGAGATGCACTGGCCTGGCAGTGGCGAATGACGTAGCTCTTGCATGCGCCAGACACTGGGAAATATTTTTGTGAGGACAGACACAAAATGATGATAATGATGATGATGATGATGATGATGATGATGATGATGATGATGATGATGATGATAATGATGATGATGAAGAATATTTCAGCAACGATTACGACCATCGATTTCTCTCACTCTCCTCTGATCAGTGCTCATAAAAATAGGCCAACGTAAACTACCGTATGTGCCGACTCGTAGTCACATTTCATATCGCACGAGTCAGATAATTCCCCCTGGTCAAGATTTTCCTTCTCTTGTCATGAAACTTATTCTGAGGAAAATATTCTGTTTTTTAATATCGGCTTACAATGTGAATAGAAATTGATATACTAATTGACCACCCCCATTCGTCTTGTCACCATTCCCGCGATGAGTGTATGGATATTAATTCTCCATGGATATTGTGGTTAGCCGTCAAATAAAAATCCTTCTACGCGACCATCCTTTATTAGCCCGCTGAATGCGGGACGAGGGGTTTAGAATTTGTTCAAGTATTTCTGAAATTAAAAGTAGATCGTGTAACATCATATTAGGAGTTCTAATTATTGGTTACCATATTATATAACCTAATAAGTGATATGTTATCAGAGGCGTATTATGCATTGTGCGCGCGGTGACGTGCCAATATGCACAGATCTTGTTGAGAAAACACGATTTGAACTATTTCCGTAGAATTTAGTAGAACGCCAATTCAATGCTTCTTTGTAATGCTATTCAATCGGAACCGGCTTGTTATTGTTGTGTCCGCACAGTTCAATACACGGCGTACGGCTCTATTGTCCATGTCCCACTTTATGTTGCGGAAATAGTTTATATCGTGTTCTGTATCCTCTTTTATGCACTGTGCACAGTGAAGAGTGTCAATTTGCATGATATTCAAGGATTTTGTTGAGGAATAAATACAGAAACTTTTTGATCAACTTCCATGATAAAGATTATGTATTTTCACAAGAGGGTGTAAATTAAATTTCATGCATGCATTTTTATAAAGTAAACTATTGCAATAATCAATGCTCTGCAACCCCATCGCAACTATTTTTTTTTATAATATATATTTGTTAGTTTTCCATTCATGGATAACACAATATATTTCTAACTATAAATATTTAAAACTAAAATTAATAACTATAAATCTATAAAACGATGAGACAATCGTTATTTATTTTGTTATTACTCTTTGTACAATTTACTTAATTTTTTTCTTCATTTTGTTTCTTCTGCTTCAGACTGGAAAGCGGGTGAGCCTAACAACTTTGACGAGGAAAATTGCTTAGAATTGTACTCCACTGGTCTATGGAACGACAAGGAATGTTGGGGAGACAGTCGGCTCGTCATCTGTGAGAGTGAGTAGTACACTCTTCAAATAATTGGGCTCAAGTTTACCCAACATTAGGCAACATCCTGTGCATTATCGCTTGGGGGATAGGGGTACATGGAGGTTGGTCATCATACGCGCATCCAGAATAAGGAGACCCGGGGTTCGGTTAATTTTAAATTTTGATTTAATTTTTGGGGGCTGATAGGCCTGACAAGCAAAAAAAAAGGATCATCTGCTCAAATTTTGCGCCCTTCAGCAATTTTGGCGCCCTTTTAACCAGGGAATTGTTAGGCCTAACAATTCCCAGTTTTTTTTTCACCCCTTGCTATGACCCCGGTAGCTGCCCCTCTCCAAACCCCTTCCCCCTTTTACTGAAAGTCAAGTAACAATTCGTTAATGAAACGGTGTGCAATGTGGTTACATTGTCAAAAGGACTTACAAAAACCTGGCAGGACAGAATTTCAACTAAAGCCCGGTATTTGCAAGTAATGTCAATATACATGTATATATTATATAGTACTTAAAGATATAATATACAGATCCCAAGAGTTTAACCATTAATGAAGTATAGTGGCTACCCTGAGTAAACAAAAATACAATGCTATCATTATTATTAGTATCATTATAGTTATCAGTAATATTAACATGTTTCGTGTAGTATTATTCTCGCTATTATTAGTATTACAATCATTATACTATTATTTCATATGAAAATAGACAAAACAAACATCAACAATGTCTCATAGTTTAACTGCGAGTCAGGAATAGCTATTACCAAACACGTATAAAGCTAATTACACTAATGTTGATTATAAATGCAATGTAAAAGTGGGAAGGGTCATAGAACTTTGCATAATGCACAAAAACGGAAGATAAAGGGAGAGAAAATTTGTAAATGGTAGCAGAAATGAACACGTGCTCTTATATCGATCAAATCAAGCTAATACCAAACACGTCTAATGCTAATTAAACCTGTTAAACACTAATGTTCATTAAACGCTATGCCAACTGGGAAAGGCGCATTAAACTATGTATAATGTGTATAACGAACAAAAAACACGGGAGTTAAAGGGAGAGATTCGTAAACTGGTAAAACTAAAAGGTAGCAGAAATGCATATGTGTTTTTACATAGATGACATTTCCTGTGAACCCCCACCAATAGTGGCAAAACTAACTGCAAAACGGAAAATAAAGGGGGAGAAAATTTGTGAAAGGTAGCAGAAATGCATATGTGTTTTTACATAGATGAAATTTCCTGTGAAAACCACACCAATAGTGCCAAAGTGCAAAACGGGAGATAAAGGGGAAAAACATTGTAAATGGTAGCAGAAATGAGCATGTGTTCTTGTATCGATCAAATCAAGCTAATACCAAACACGTCTAATGCTAATTAAACACTTATGTTCATTAAACGCTATGCCAGCTGGGGAAGGCGCATTGAACTCGGTATAAAGAACAAAAAATGGAAGATAGAGGGAGAGAAAATTTGTAAAAGGTAATAAAAATGAATATGTATTTTTACATCGATGAAATTTCCTGTGAAAACCGCACCAATAGTGCCAAACTGCAAAACGGGAGATAAAGGGGGAGAAAATTTGTGAAAGGTAGCAGAAATGAATATGTGTTTTACATCGATCAGATCCCGGGTGAAAACCCCACCAATGGTGCCAAAACTAGCTGCAAAGCTTGTGGGAAATATAGTGAGCAGAAGAGACAAAGGATGGGGAAAAAGTGAACAGCATTATTCAAGCATTCATAATAGTTTCGTAATCACAAGAGCAAGTCTCGGGTGCGACTCTTGTTGGACACCTTGTCCAAAGAATAATAATAATAATAATAATAATAATAATAATAATAATAATAATAATAATAATAATAATAATAATAATAATAATAATAATAATAATAATAATNTAGAACTTTGCATAGTGCACAACAACGGAAGATAAAGCGAGAGAAAATTTGTAAATGGTAGCAGAAATGAACATGTGTTCTTATATCGATCAAATCAAGCTAATACCAAACACGTCTAATGCTAATTAAACCTGTTAAACACTAATGTTCATTAAACGCTATGCCAAATGGGAAAGGCGCATTAAACTGTGTATAATGCGTATAATGAACAAAAAACGGGAGATAAAGGGAGAGATTCGTAAAAGGTAGCAGAAATGCATATGTGTTTTTACATAGATGAAATTTCCTGTGAACCCCCACCAATAGTGGCAAAACTAACTGCAAAACGGAAAATAAAGGGGGAGAAAATTTGTGAAAGGTAGCAAAAATGCATATGTATTTTTACATCGGTGAAATTTCCTGTGAAAACCACACCAATAGTGCCAAACTGCAAAACGGGAGATAAAGCGAGAGAAAATTCGTAAAAGGTAGCAGAAATGCATATGTGTTTTACATCGATCAGATCCCGGGTGAAAACCCCCACCAAATAGTGCCAAAACTAGCAGCAAAGCTTGTGGGAAACATAGTGAGCAGAAGAGACAAAGGATGGGGACAAACTGAACAACTTCATTCAAGTACTCACATAGTATTCTAATGACAAAAGAAAGTCTCGGTGCGACTCTTGTTCGACATTTTTTTGTAAAGAATAAGAAGGATGGAAATTCATTCTGTGTCCTTCTAGCTATTGTTAAGGCTTGGTGAAGGAGGTTGTTTACTTTGTCCCAGACATTTGTCACTTGTGTTCACAGTGAAAACTGCCAGGTAATGTGAGAGCAGCTGGAAAAATCGAAATTCGCAACTTTTGCGCGGGAAGCAAATTACACTGAAGGAATTTACTTTGATGAATTATTAGTTCCTCTTCCCGTCTATTAATCGATCTATTATTTGCATTCCTTAATTGATATCGCGGCAAAAGAAGTCCCACGCCTAAGTGTGTGCTCTTTTTTCAAGTGTTATTCGTTTATTCTGCAATTCTCGTACACTGTTAGAATGTTGGGCAAAAAATTATTCGAGACTGGATAACGTTGGTGAACATTTACGGTTGAATTTTGCATTTTCACTAGAGGTTGGGCTTATTTGAACCGATAATTGTGAAAAATATGAATTGAGTTGAGTAGACATTATGTCCGATGTTTATTTGCCCAAAATTTTAAGAGTGTATCGACCTTTGAGTGGTTCTTCTTCATTTGTGCGTGAATAATTCTTTTAATTTCAGAGTATCTTAAATAGTAATCCATGTCTATAGATGCTCAATTAACAAAAATACTTTTCAATTAGGCTTGGCCAGTATGACTTGTAAAAAATGCTGTGCACGAACGACCGTGGTATCTTTAGCCCCAGTCACATAGGACCCCGGAAGCAACACGATTCGCCCAGACTCGTTGTTCTCTGAGGCAGTTAGCTTTGAATTAACAAAGAGTCGGGGTGAATCGTGTTGCTTCCGGGTCCGAAGTGACCGGGGCTTTAAAAACTAACCATAGGCAAACCATAGGCACCATCAGTCGCCCCTCCCCCCTCCCCCCTCCCCAACCTGGTCAGAGCCCGGGGACGCCGAATTTGAAGTGCCCCTCGGGTCTTAAAATCCTGGGTGCACACATGCTATCAGTCACAATGGAACTACAATGCTTGGAATGTAATTTGAAGACATTATTACTTGTTGCTATGTCGGGCAAAACTCGGGCAAGCTATCGGGTCATAAAAAAACCTTTGGATATTTAGGATGATGTTATGCAGCTAATCTACTCATTTACTCACAATGCTATTTCCAAATGAACAGGTTTACTGATAGATTCAAATCTTAGCAGACTTCTTGCCAATGTATGTTGTAACTAAAATACTTATAATCCAGTTTGCATTCTATACGTGTTACTATGTCGGGCTTGCCTCGGGCAAACTTTCGGGTCGTCAAGAACAACCTTTGTGTAGAAATAACGCATGACATTTAAAAGTTAAAATCCCGCCTATTTGTGTAATATAATGTTTTCAATTGTACATCAAAATTAATGACTTCACAAAGGACCAATATATATGAATCATCGATCAAACAATTTTTTCGATTCACAAATCAAATTAATTGGTAATCACCTATATTGATTATCTTCATGTTATCCTGTTCTCATGTGATTGTTTTGAAGGTTGATGATTTAAGCCCCGGTCACATAGGATCCCGGAAGCAACACGATTCAACACGACTCTTTGTTAATGCACTGTTAACTGACTCAGAACAACGAGTCGGGTGAATCGTGTTGCTTCAGGGGTCATATGTAATTATGTTACCGGGGCTTTACCGGCTGGATTGATGTGGAAATAACTGCTTTTGGTAGATCATGTGATGGAATATTATCCTGATTACTAGTATCATATTACAGATGAGTGCGTTTGAGCCCTTCATCAAATTGTAATTCAATCTCATATGATACATTCTTTGTGTATTTTTGTTATTGAAAATCAATCCTTCTGAGTGAAAAAAAAAACATAATTCATTTTCTAACGAGCATGAATAATCGAAGTCCCTGAACCCACGAAGGATACATGTGGTAAAATATTTAAACATATACCATCATTAATTTCTCGTCAAGGGGAATGTCGTTAAATGCGATTATGTTTTAATTTATAATGGGAATGGAAGCAGCGTTGTGTATAGTGGTTCTGACTCTCGCCTTTCAACTAGAAGGTCGTAGGTTTGAATCCCACCCACGGCATAAAGTTCCTTCAGCAAAAAAAAAATCATCCATATCGTGCTGCACTCGACACAGGTGAGGGAAATGGGTAACTGGCAGTAATTTTCCCTTTAAATGCAGGCGCTACTGACAACTGCACTGCTAAAGCCAGTGTAATTATACTAAATTGTAAAGCGAGTAGGAGCGACTAATAAAGTTAGTGAGGCGCTATTAAGATCACATTTTCTTTCTTCTAAATTTGGCTCAACGGACTGTTTTGTCCACCCTAAGCATAATAGAGACAATAGGCAAGTTCTTATGAAAATGTATTCTTATATAAAATGAATTCTTATATATTGATGGCGCTTGATAGAATGGACTATTAAGAATCTGTATAAACCAGACAATATTTCTCAGGATTTTCGAAAGTTTTTTTCCCTCCAGATTGAGGTGTTTTTATTGATACACTCTGCACCTTAACGGGGTGTTTCTACAAAGTTGCAACCAATTGCAACTTTCGAACAATACCCTCTTGTCTTGATGTATGTTCCCATCCCTCTGATCCTTTTCTCCTCTAATGATGATAGCAATAATAATAATGCTATTCATACAGCGCCAATTCCAAATCATATTGGAATGCTCTTTATGTCCACAGGAGAACGCTTTTTAATGGAATTGTACCTACATTCGTGAAACACTGCCCTTTGGCTGCCAAGCACTTGGTGGGAACACAGACGATAATGTTTTGTTTTGTTTTGTTTTTTCTTTATGATAAAGGGTCCATGCCAGATGCGAGCAACTCGAAAAGCATCTTAATGAAAACCGACACGGCTTGGGCTTCATATTGCCTCCATCATCACGTGACAGAAACCATCCAATCAGCATCACTCATGGAATGCGTCAGTCGTTGCTTAGCAACAGGTCATAATTGCGTTTCTTTAAATCACTTCAGCAATCCGACAGTTTGCCAACTCAACAACGCGAAAGCGAGCAATGCTTCGGGAGATTTTCTAAAAACGGAGAACTGCAAATATTACGAAACTGTTGATTGATGAATTGGGTCAGAATAATTTGGACAACCTATTTTTTTAGATTGGGGTGAAAGGTAAATTATGTATTGAATTATGAAATACAATTTTAAGTAATTTATATACATGTATATATATATGTGTCCTCTAGAAATGGGCCTACGTTACATCATAAATCGAGACTTCCAAATTTCATGGCACTTTTCTAACAAGAATAATGAAATCAATGAAAATATTGAAAACTATTCTTTTTTTTAGCGGGAGGGAGTAAACGAGAGTGACAAGTGAGACTAGGTATACGAGGGATGTAAAAAGGTTTCTTCCTAAATGGTTTATTTATCAATGAATAGTTCGTTTTGTTGTAATTGATAATTTGACTCTGTAAATTATTGTCATTTAAAGGCTTTATCTATCGCATTACCGGTTTACTCACAGAACTCAAATGTTCAGATAAATGAACACATAAAACAATACTGGATCCAGCTGTTCAAGTGTCTGAGCCAAAGTTTTGTTGTTGTTTCTTTGCTTGTTTCTGAAGTGCCCAGATCATTTTAAATATGTTGTACCCCCTCTAACTTTGTTTGCATTGAAGTAAACAACGTTTCCCTCCAACTATTTTCACTTGAAATGTAACTGAAATTCAACATATTTATGTAACGATGTAGGTGACAACTAATCAAGTCTGAAACAACAAATTATGAAAAATGTTATTATTCACAAGTTTAAAAACATAAATCAACATAAGGGACGAACGAAAGTTCGGCGCAAGCAATTCGAAGCAAAACTGTGCCCAAATACACTGATAAATGCTATATACTTATTACTCACTGTTTGATACGAATATTGTATTATAAATTGCATTAGAACAGAGAGGTAATATTTCGAGCACATATTGACATCAATCAGCATTAATGTCATGGTGTGCAAACATTACTTGCTCATAATGAAATTACTTTTTTTTGGCGTACCCGGACGTAATATTCTTAAGTGTTTGCGCATGAACCGCTCTTGGAGACGATTGAGCAGGTGCTATGAAAAGAGAATGGTGGAAGGCACTTGTGTGGGCGTGTATATGGTACGGGAGTGGCGGTGGGGGAGGGTGTGGGGTGTGTGAGGGCTGAGGATTTTGTGCATGTGCGTATGTGTGAGGAGTGTGCATGTGTGAGGTGTGTGCACGAGGGGTGTGAGGAGTGTGTGTGAGGAGTGTGTGTGGGGTGTGTGTGTATGTGTGGGATGTGTGCATGTGTGTGGGTGCGTGGAGGATGTGTGCATGTGCGTGCATGTGAAGCGTGTGTGCATGTGTATGCGAGGAGTGTGTGTGTGTGTGTGTGTGGGTGTGAAGGGCGTGTGCGTGTGTGTGAGGGTGAGGTGTGTGGGTGTGTGTGTGTGTGTGAGGGTGAGAGGTGTATACGTGTGAGGGAATACAAGGAAATAAACGCACCTCTAAATGCAATTTGTCTTGCATGCTATAAAACAATCTGCAAATCATTTCCACACACTACACATCCAGAAAAATTAGCCCATGGTGAAGTGGAACAATTAAAAAATCGATACCCTTACATTTCAAATTAAAAGGGAACTTCACCCAGACATTGAAGAACTCTCAGTGGATGAAGAAAAATACGATGATCAAACTGTGAAATTTGAGCAAAATCCAACAATCCATTCAAAAGTTATGAATTTTCAAAGTTTTCATTTAAACCCCTCATGGGCTCCTTAAATTGGCAATATACAGTCATAAAATGGCTGCCAACATGGAGAACTCTCCATTCACTTTGTACACAAAATGTCACATTTTCTTTTTTTAATAGAAAAGTAGACAATACATCTACAAAATTCATTCCGAAATGCATGCAGAATCATAATCTCCATATCATACTTGAAGAGAAAAGTACAATTTTGTCTACTTTTCTAGAACAAGAAGAAAATGTGAAAATCTGTGTGCAAAGTGAATGGAGAGTTCTCCATGTTGGCAGCCATTTTGTGCCTGTACGCTGCCAATTTGAGGAGCCCATGAGGGTTGTAAATCAAAACTTTGAAAAGTCATAACTTTTGAATGGATTATTGGATTTTGCTCAAATTTCACAGTTTGATCATTGTATTTTTCTTCATCCACTGAGCGCACATCAATGTCTGGGTGAAGTTCCCCTTTTAGTATACTTTGATCAATCACTATTCCCATAGAAATTATGATTTTCAAGTCATCTTAATACAATTTCTGGGCATCATGAACTAAGGAATAGAAAAACATAAAACTCACTTCAAAAGTGCAGTACATGTATCTGTAAAACTTTATTACTTTATAGATAACTATTTCATTCAATATTTATTGTACATGTATATCATACACATAATCGATATTTAACAAACTTTAGTGAATTAGGCACCAAAATATCCCAGTTAGCAATGCCAACCTTAGGAAAGCAAAAACATATGGAATCAAACTTACATTTGAAAAAAAAATCACTTTGTGAGCTTCTGTAGCGGCTTTAAAATAATTGACAATTTGACAGTGTTTATACAAATTACTCTATAAAAAAAGCATTTCTTTTTATTTGAAATAGGGCGGACTACTACTAGATTAAAATTTTTACACATATCTTGCCAATGACCATAGTAATGTGGTATTTCTTAAATCTACTTTAATGATAATAATAATAGTAATAATAATAAAACAGATGCGATTTATATAGCGCACATATCCACTCTGGTGAGTGCTCAAGGCGCTTTGCACTATTCTCCATTTCACATACATTACTTGTTGCTATGTTGGGAAAGCCTTGGGCTAGCTTACGGGTTGTCCAGAACAACCTTTGTGCATTACGAATGCATACAATTTGCATCTATTAGTAAACCCGCTTATTTATGCACGTGTAGAATTCTATTCCTGAGCCACTGAAAGTAATGATGCAACATACAGTTGATTTCCTGCATGCATTTCAGTCATATCTTTGCCCCTCTGGAGGGTCTTTCTTAAAGACTTTCTCTTAGTACTAATGACTTCAGCACTAGTGTAACAGGCTTGTTTAAAAAGTCATAAAGGAGTCCCAACAGAACACCATTCCACACGACTCTCGGTTCAGGGGAAATTAAATGGTACAACACATCTTAATCATCGAGGACAGAACTGGATGCCAGTTGTACAGTCTAACCTCATTATAACAAGGTTGTTGGGACCAGAGGAATTACCTCTTTATATTGAAACCTTGTTATATCAGGGTCAAAATACAATAAAATACAAAGAGATGGGACCAGGAAAATTACCTTGTTATAACGA
>BQKZ01000750.1:0-31420 GCA_036244855.1 Temnopleurus reevesii
CTTCTTTCACATTTCTGCGTTATATAAATATTTTTCCCTTGGTTACTTTTATTTCTCACGTTGTTATTTAATTTTCTCTCTTTTGAATATTGGCACTTTTGGCCGCCCATACAACATACCATTGCCAGGTAAATGTATGCAAACTGGATTCCCAGTATTGTAGTCTTATTGTTATCAACCGGTTTAAGGAATACCACGTTCGTTGGCAAGAAACGCACATAAATGTGAAAATATGAGTAAACCGGTCTATTGCAAAGGTCCTTAATTAAAGCGGGAAATCGCTTAGCTTTCATCTTTTTTCTAAGACGTCATAACTTCCCTAACGACCCTCATAACACAGTTGTCTCAATGTCCGTGTCTATGTTAAGAGGGTGACTCAAGGAGGTTAAACCATTTTGCGCAATTGCACCCTGACCCCTTACCCTTTATGACAGCTAGAAGCCCTCCTTCCACATGCGCGCACCCATGATTTTGATATTGGGGGGGGGGTGGGCTGAGCACTAACTAGGCGCCCCCGGGAGCCGAGATGACAATGACAATGTCAATTCTTTATTCTCATGGCACTCAAGTGTAGAGCATTGAAGAACAAGATGACAAGCAAAAAAGAGGTCTTCGCCTCAAAATTGGGCGCACACACGGTGCGCGCATTTTCCATCCCCATCCTTCATACCGGGGTGACGTCCAATTTGCAAATATGGCAGGACACCTTTCCTCACCCATCCCTGGGTGTATATTCCTCTTCTTGAATGTTAGTTTTTGGCGTCAAGGAAATGGCAGGAGTGTTTATGGTAATATAAAGGCCTTTTAGGTAGCCTTTTTCTGGAAATCTAGGGAAAAAACACACTCTGCCGATAAGAGTTTCAGGCGGAAGAAATTGTGTTCCTGTGATGTCATAACATGGGGGGGGGGGCCTACTAAACGAATTCGGGGCTTATTTTGATATCCTGACGTAGTGAATAAGTCGACATAATTTTATAGAAGAGCACGTTTGAATGAAATTGTATATGTTTCATGTAAAATCAATACCCTTTGTGCTTCACTTTGTAAAAACACGAATGATATATATCGGATCTTGTTCCTATTCTGTGGCAAATGACTACGACTGAATTATCTTGTTCCTCCATATCTCCAAATCCCCTTTTTATGGTGATTTTAAGCTTTGCTGGGGGTACACATTACAGTAACTCACAAGTCGTGAATTGTTTCTTCTCTTTTTTAGCCCACGTCAAATCAAGGGACAGTCGTCAAGCCATTTGTGACCTCCACAGAGACCGACCGGCCACCATATTCTGCGTCAATTGCAACGATTTCTATTGCAGTCCCTGCCATCTTGAACACCACAATGGCCACCAGTTTAAATCAGCAGAGGGTGTGGAGACCGGCAGGGAGAAGGTGATAGAAGATACCCTCGCAAGGATCCCTGGTATTGAGAGGGACTTACTGGAATGTCGTCGTCGATTTTCAACCTCGCCTACTTTCGATGCCCGGAAGACGTTTGCTGATGATCTACCGAACCAAATCAATGCCACTTTTGTGAATCTTGTTTCACAAATGACAAAGCAGAAAGATCATGCTTTGGAGCAAGTACGGCTGCTTCAGTCTCTCTATGACACGGACGTAGAGGGCGCAAGTGGTCTATTCAAGGAGCTGATAAATTCCCTCAGGGAATCGAAGAAGATTCTCGCACGCGATCTCGAGAATGGTGAGAACATTCAGGGAGAAACTGAAAACCGTGAAAGGTTGGAACATCTGGCCAGGCTGGAGCACGCCCTCAAGAATGAAGGTATCCTACAAAACATCGAGAAGCTACAATTAGTCTTTGTTCCAGACGAAGTTGCCAAGTTCGGTCGTATTCAGGACAATGCAGGCTGGCAGAGGGACAAACGCGTCTTCAAATTTCAACGAGATAAAGTACAAAACTTAAACTGTATGACAAAACTTCAGAATGGGCATATCGCAGTCTCATACATAAACGGAGGAATAGACATTGTTGATTTAGAAACAAATTCCACGACAAGAATTCTACCTGACACGGAAGTTTGCTTCATGGATCAACTACCCGATGGTAGATTGGTAGTATGCAAAGGACCGTCTAGAAAAATGGCGATATACAATCTCGACGGCACGGCCGATCCAACTGAATTCCCCACCGAAGCAGAAGAGTCTGTCGTGTCAATACGCGTATCAGCGTCAGGAAAAATCTTCAGGGGTAATTGCAAGAAAAAAGAGGTCTTGGAGTTTGATTCTAAAGGCGGGAAGCCTGTCAAAGCACCCTGCAAGACTAAACTTGCGCCGTGGCTACTGCTCCCGATGCCTTCGGGAGACGTGGCCTACACGCAATGCCAGTTCGGTATCCCTGACGCAGTTCGTTTGTTGACGACCGATGGTAAGGACCGGAAGCTGATCGGAGGCTCATATACACACTGCCCATTCAGTGCTTGTGATGACGATGGGAACATCTTCGTTGCCTCCGTGTCCCACGACGGGCGCATGTCCATCACCAAATACTCACCGGACGGTTCCGCGATAGAGAACGTTGTAGAGAGGATGGAAGTGGATAGCCATCTGCCGCACTGGAATACTAGTACCTGGATTCAAGTCGTGTCTCTGTCAGCCAATCGAATCGCCGTTGCTGATCAGGAGCAGATTTATTTCTTTCAGCGTCGTCCAGCTTTTGCCGAGTTGAAAGGCCTCGTTAATTAAATGCGTGCTGATAATGATCTGATCTTGAGTAAGGTTAAAGAGGACTTTGCCCATAAATTGATGTGCTCTCAGTGGATGGAGAAAATACGATGATCTAACTGTAAAATTTTCAGCAAAATTCCGACAATCCTTTCATTGCAGAAGTAATTAACTTTCAAAGTTTTTATTTTCACCCATCATGGGTACCTTAAGTTGGCAACCTACAGGTACAAAATGGCTGCCAACATGGAGTTCTGTCCATTTACTTTTTACACGAAATTTTATATTTTGTTCCTTTGAAAGAAAAGTCGAAAGGGAATAAGCAAAATTCATCCGGAATCAATGTATCCATCTTACACTTGAAGAGACAAGTAAAAAAAAAATCTACTCTTTAAGAAAAGGAACCAAATGTGAAATTCTATGTACATAGTAAATGGAGAGCCATTTTGTGTCTTTAGGTTGCCAATTTTTTTCAAAGTTTAATTATTATACTTTTCGCCATCCACTGAAAGCACATCAATGTCTGGGTGAAGTTTTCCTTCAAGAAGACGAAAAAAACATTGGTGGTACTCTGAGATGTAAAGTGTAAACTGTCAGAATACATTGGCATACGACTATGGCGATCGAGCCATTTGCCCCATAATGGTGAAAAACTCATATCCACTTTTTTCATCAGATCTGTCGTAGGGGTGTGTTCGATAGTTATTGATCGAAAGTTACAGTTGATGATCCAAACGCGCCAATCCAAATCATTGTGTTTTGCGCGTCTTGTCGAAAGAGCAGAAACTGCGCGAAAGAAAACGTGACTTCCAATTCGTAACTGATCTTTATACCAACATCCCCTTAGGTGTTGTTGTTCAAAAGTTGCAGTTGATCGCAGGAATGCGCCAATCCAAATCATTGTTTCATGCGCGTCTTGTCAAAAAGAGCCGAAAGTGCGCGAATGAAAATGCGCATTCCAGTTTACTGGTTTACAACTGATTTGCAGTTGATTTGCTTTCAAATGTAACACCCCTTGGTCTTTATTGTGAATCGTGTCAACGACCTCTACTGCATGGATGGGAGTTATCGAATGTCAAAACTGACGACGAATCCCGCCATCTTAGGACCATCCATAAAATATTCTCCAACAATTATGTGCGCATGCGTGCAAAGATATGAGTACTGTATTTATGGTCGAGAGATGGCGGCAATTCTCGCCACCGACAATATATATATATATTTGTATATAATATGCGATTTCAAATATGCAATTTCAAACGATATCTAACGATATTGTAGATATCGATAGGTAGAGAAGATGACTTCCGATTTGAGAAGCTGATACACATGTGACCTCTATCATTTTGGAAAATTGCCTATTTTCTTCTTTAAACATTGGTTTTGCATCAGAGAAACACACCACTGTGTAACAAAATGTCATATTAGGAAATATTTGAAATAAAATGTAAAATAGGTATGGTATTTTTGTATACAAAACCTGGCAAAGCGAGCTGCATATCTGCACAAATGTCCGTATACGAAAATGCGTGTCCCGACTCACATGATCGACTTTAATTGCTTCTTTTGAATACTGCGTAGCGCCACCTGTGGCTCTTAGTTCTGTTGTGACTACTGTTCAGTTGTTCATTTGATTTTTCTTCATTTAATGAGAACACAGTAATTCAGCGGGTTGGTTCCCCGTAAAATAAGGGTGGAGATGCGCAGGAAATTGGCAGTTAGGAGAGCTAGACAAAAAGAGAGTAATGATGAGGGAGAGAGAGATGGAGAGAGAGAGATCGACAAACAGAGAGACAGAGAGAAAGAGGGTATACTAAGAGCGAGGGAGAAAGAGAGAGAGAGGGAGAGAGGTAGAGCGAGGGGGTCGAGGGAGAGAGAGAGGAGAGAGGGGGAGAGAAAGAGATGGAGATGATAGGGGGAGACACCGTGTGTGAATCTGTTTATATGTTTCAGGTTCCTTTTTTTTAATCTCTTACCACGGTTACTATATTTGATATATGCTTTTTTTTTCTAAATGTAACAGGGCCTATATTGATTTTTACATCCAATGTAGCCTACATCTCATACATGTAACAACAATTTAGCTTAAATTGAGCAAAAAGTATTTTTTTATTCGATAAACCATTATTTTAAGCGCATCGCACACGTTACGACCGGTTTAGACCCAACGGGGAAATAAATCGTTTTATCATTCACATATGGGTATTTTGTCAAATAAATTCTGCATGATTCTTGTTCTGAAATATCATGTTTTAGGCCTACTAATCATATATGATTTTAATTTGTTGATAGGCTGTATACCATAAATAGGGGCAAATCAATTTCAAATCATTTTTTTTTAATCGAAGACAATTAATCAATGGCTACTACGACTGTTCCGACTGTCCTATGAATGGGAGCCGATTTGTTAATCCTTTCAACGAGAAAGCTTATGTCATTTTTACGATTTTATAATTACTCTGAGTATATTCTCTGTGTTTGAATGTTAAGAGATGTTATAACCCTTTCTACTAAATCGGATCGTAAGCTATTGAAATGAGTACTGGGGCGCCTTCTATATATATTTATTTCTCTACGTTTATTTCGTCTTGTGAGTAAATAGCAATATGGGTAATTTCTTGTAGAATTTCTCATGTTGGGAGTATTTTTTTTAGTTATAACAACTGAATTAAAAACGAGATATAAGTTTTAATCTTAGATTTATGTGTACATTGATTTTTTTAACATTGGCAATGTTGGTTTTTTTTTTATATGATAATAGTAGATAATAAAATAAAGTGATTATCCTCTTGAATTGAGCATTGATCTGTGTGTCCCATACGATATGTTAATTTTTTCACCTATTTCATATAAAAAGAATTAATTACGTTGTGGTGAAGTGGTTCTGACACTCCCGCCTTTAAATTTGAGGGTCGCAGGTTCGAATTCCACCCATGACGCTAATTTCCCTCAGCAAAAAAAAAATTATCCACTTTGTTCTACACTCAGCCCAGGTGAGGTGAAAGGGTATACCGTTAGCAAGAAATTCCTTGAAAGCCTAAGTATAGTTTTGGTAAAGATGAAGAAATGTGAATTTTGAGGATATTTATCATGACATGTAATTCTTATACACATTTTGAGACCATAGCATATTTCTTTTACGAACTGATTCTCTTGAAAATTTGAATTTGACCGTGAAATCATATTTAGCGCCCTCTCTTGGTTATAACATTATTTTGCTTGTTATCGGGCATATACAAAGTTATTTCCAAGATTTGACAATAGAATGATATAGAAATATACACAACAATTAAATTCTGAAATTTTCATCCAATTCTGAGCATGGGAAGTTGTCCTTTATCAAGAAAGAATATATTGAAAAAAATACACATTTTAGGTTATAGCTTTTCCCAAACTCGTTCATTTTTCGAACAATCTTTTGTGCAATATGTTTATGATACTATATTTCATCTCATATAGATTTGAAGAAAAAATCTGGCGATAAAAATATTCGCTTTTCTACCAAAACTTTACTTGGACTATAATGCAATATGAGCGCCAAATGGGTAGCCTACTAATAGCCGGGTAATAATGCACAGGGCACTTAGAGGCACTATGTTGTGTATTATTATTACACTGGTCAACAGCAAATTTGTTTTCTGTGATTTTTCAGCTGACTTTCGGTGAATCTGAGGTGCTGAATCAAAAAATCACATTGGTTTTGCTCAATCAGGTCAAGTTTCCGAGCTATCCCAAATGTTTTTTTTTATGTTTTGTACACTTAGATGCATGTGTGGAGCACTTTTAAAGGGTTTGGTGGGCTGAAATGTCATGGAAAATGGATATTTTTGTTAGAAATGATTACATTAATGGCAATAAATATTCAGGTCCAATATTTTCTGGTAATTATGTTGAAAATCCCTCAGTTTGAAGCTGTGAAACCTTAAAATCCTCAAAAAATTGGATGGGGCAAAGTATAAAGTTATTAAGTTATTTAACAAAAACTGAACTGGAAGACCAGCCAAAATACTTATTTTTCAACATGAGAATATGAATTAGATAAACAAAACAAAAACAGTTTGAGGAAAAATGAACAGGAATTGTGAAAATTATGATTTTTGATTAAAAAATTGATGAAAATAATAAACACCCGTACAGACCAATTGGCAACGTCCATGACACCTTTTATTACCAGATGTACCATGTTATCATGTTTATATAAGAAAATTGTGAATATATACATTCATATTTAAGACAATCTATTAATCAAAATGATAAAAATTTATGAAATTCAATTGTTTTAGTATATGAAATATTATTCAGTTTCATAAAAAAATGGAAATATGAAAATGTTTGTTACATTTCTTTAAAAATCTGAACATTATGAGTTTTTTTTTTTAATTATAGGTATTTATTCTTATCCATGGATAAAGGATAAATGGTGAACGAGCCATTATTTTATCACCAATGTCACCAAATTTTGATATTTATATAGTGATTTCGGCATTGTTTTCATCGCTTTTTATATCATCAAAAATTCAGCATTTTCTCTTTACCTCTCCAATTTTGCTTGAACTTTTTGGGTCTTTTTTACTAGATTTATGTTCTGCTGTTCAAAAATAAATATTTTGGCTGGTCTATCCCTTTAATTTTGATGAAATAACCATATATTTTTCCTCATCCGAATTTTTAAAGGATTTTGAGGTGGCTTCAAATTGAGCCATTATCAACAAAATTACCCATTATTTTATGACTTTAATATTTCTTCCTATCAGTAAAATCATTTCTAACCAAAATATTCATTTTCCATGTTATTTTATTCCATCACCGCCTTCCAAAAGGGATCTACACATGTGTACATGTGAACAAAACGTAAAAAACAACATGTGGGGATAGCTCGAAAACTTGACCTGATTGAACAAAACCGATGTGATTTTTGGATTCAGCGCATCAGATTCACCCTAAATCAGATCAAAAATCGCAGACAACTTTCAAAAAGTAAAATTTTGTTGACCAGTGTTATCATTATCATAATTATTATTATTATTATTATTATTATCATTATTATTATTATTATTATTATTATTATTATTATTATTATTATTATCAATATCATTATTATTTCCACTATCATTATTTTAATAGGCTGAGCAATGTGGGCTAAAAATGTTCGACTCATCTTTCACAAAAAAAATCACAAATTGGAGTTATGTCTTTGTATCGTTGACCACTCAATGTCTTTCTGACAATTTNAGGGGAAATTGCTCAAAAATGAACTGGTCAAGAGGTAGTTTTGAATGCAGAATAAGAAAGCCCATAAAATTTCCTTTCCATTGCTACCAAGCACTTGTTGACCTAATCTACAGCCGATTTTATATGAATTTTTTTAAAAGGCCAAATAACACACGGGTCTATGGAGAAATAATTACGCGTGTGTACCCTTATATTGGCAACCTACTGGTACAAAATGGCTGCCAACATGGAGAAATCTCCATTCACTTTGCAGAATTTTGCATTTTGTTCACTTTAAAGAAAAGTATATAGGGAGTCAACAATATTTTCTCAAGGTGCATGCAGAATATGTCCATACAATCTTGAAGAGAAAAGTAAAATGTCTTTTCTAGAATAGAAGAAAATGTGAAATTCTATGTATATAGAAAATCAATTGAGAGTTCTCCACGTTGGCGGCCTTTTTTGTGCATGTAAGGTTGACAATTTAAGGAACCCATGAGGGGTGTATATAAAAACTTTGAAAATTCATAACTTTTAATGGATTAGAGGAACTGGATGAAATGGGTGAAGTTCTCCTTTTTATGATACACACAATATATTCATAAAATCAAAGGACGTTAACATTTATGCATGCATAATGACTATATAATCTATTTTACTAATCTCAAAGATTTTTAATTACATCTATTCTACAAGAAAATGTATTCTACAAGAAAATAAATGATATATGAATATGGCCATCTAAACGATAATTATTCTAACGGCGGGGACAACCTATTATCTTTCTTATCATAACGAAACAAAATACTCATTCTGAATTTCATTTTCATGGGCTGAGCAATGTGGGCTAAAAATGTTCGACTCAGTCATCTTTCACAAAAATTTCAGAGATATGTCTTTGTATCATTGACCACTTAATGTCTTTCTGACAATTTAAACACTAACAAAAGAAAAGTCTGAAACTTCTGATTGCCCGAGAAGAGTATCACTTGACATGATATTTAATCAGTTCATTTTACTGAAATATATATGACAAAACATAACAAATCATAGTCAAACATATTTTACTTAAATACAAAGGCCCGTATTCTGATGTCAGGTTTAACTTAAACTAGAGATTAAATCTGTGGTTGAAGAATGGGTAGCCCAATGTGCCAAAACTTTCTTTAAACTGAATAATTCTTATGTAAACTGCTCTCTTTTCCCATGCTCTCATATTGTAGAAAACTATTTAAGTTTTTATTCCAAGACAGTTTTTAGTACTATGAGTGCCAAATTTCCTGGTAAATTAAACACTGACTGTTATAGATTCAAGCCTCTTTTGGCTTACCATACTTAAACCACAGATTTAAACTTTAGTTTAAGTTAAACCTGACATCAGAATATGGGTCATAGGCTTTCTAGAAAAAGCACCATCTAGAAGAAAAAAAATACATGTAACTACATTTAGTACTGGGGAATTCTTGACTAGCAAAACATTTCACAAAAGAGAAAAGGGGCAACCTGTGGGCTAGATGCGGTGTGAAATTTTGCCAAAATTGAACAATACATCCATTGGAAATATAAATAAATATATTACTTAAACAAAATGAAGCATTCATTATTTCCAAAGGAAATCAAAGGGCAACCTGTGGGATAAAGATGAAATAAGATACCTTTAAAAGTTGACTAATGCGTCCATTTAAATACAAATATTTCATTTATACAAAAATGAATTATCATGATCCATAATGCAAAGCGTAACATGCAGGAATTATGAACCAGGGGCCAATTGCTCGAAATAGTCTCAGCTATCCTCCTCATGCTAATGCGTCTGAAGTTCTTGCGCCACCCTCTTAACATAGTCATATCAACGCTAAGGTCTATGTAACGAGGGTGGCACACAAAGTCAAGACGTCTTAGCAAGAAGAGGATAGCCAAGACCATTTCGAGCAATCGGTCCCAGGTTGTTACAAAGTTGCAATCGATTGCAATTAAACTGCAATTCAGTTGCAAATTGAACAGCTCGTTTTCATTCATGCATTTCATTAATTGAATGAACACAGTTTCAACTGTGAACACATGTCTAATTACTTCAGTGATTGAATGTTTCAACTGTAAACAATTAAATTCAGTGATTGATCGAGCACAGCTCCAGATTTTGATTATTTACAGCCTCAGATTTGACCATTTACGAATTACTTTCAGTGATTGACTGGACACAGTTTCAATTGTGAATGTAGTTACATTTTAATTCCTTTCAGTTTCAACTTTGACCATCAATTTATTACTTTCAGTGAATGACATTTGATGATTGAATGAAAACAGTTTAAGTTTTAGCAGATGTCCCCTTACTTTTAGTGATCGATTTAACCAACATTATACTGTGAAAAATGTTTGACTTTCCATGATTACAGGTACATAGTTTCAACTGTAATATAATATCAAATTAGTTCACTGCATGATTGAACTATTAAAAAGCAATATCAAAGGAATCTGGGCGTTCCATATTCATTGATCGTGTCCAATGCACTGGGTCCTATGAGGTAGAAATGACCAATGGAAACCATTCCTGCAAACACTTCTTAGTTAAAGAAATCCTCTCATAAATACACAAAACCAATCGCTTGAAATGGGAAAATGAATAATTGTTATGTTATATTGGGCAAAGAGAGACATATACAGTGTAGCACATTCCTAACTAGGCTTAAATATCACATTTTAAAGTTTATCACACTATCTGTATAGTACATGTATATACCATTATACAATATGCTTACAGGAAATGACAAGGATTTTTAACAATAGTAGCGAATACGGAACTAATTGAATGATATTCAACATCAAGTTTCTATATATACATCCAGGGCAATTTTTCACCAAGTTAAGAATGACATAAATAACAACTCTAAGAATGAATATTATTAGTTCTCATATCAAATGACTGATAATAATATGAATATACTTTTAACTAATCTGCCCTCTCTAATTAGCATTCTTAACCTCAAGATTAACTTGATGAATCACAACACGGACGTTTGTACATAACTTTGCCTTTCTAGTTCTAAATGTAATATCAAGGCAGCCAGAAAATACAGATACATCACAAACAAACTGAACAGAGCAGGCGTAATTAAGAGTTGCATGATTTGATAATACATGTATATCTGAAATATAACTTCTTAACTGGAAACTGAAGAAAAACGGGAAAAAAAATATTCACTTTGAAAGACGAAGGTAAACTGTAAAGGCAAGCTGAGGTCTTTTTAATGAGACAAGACAATCAATTGTTTGATTATTTGATAGTTAATTTCATTGTTTAAGTTTTCTTCAATACAATTAAAGTTAACTAATATTGAATGATGTTTTAAAACAATAAAGATATAAATATTACACACATCCTCAATGCGGGTCTAAGAAGTGTTTTCAACTGTTTGTGTGTTCACCCGTAGACCCCCTGTGTGTTGCATTATCAGAGAATACAATACAATACAATTAAAGTTAACTAATATTGAATGATGTTTTAAAACAATAAAGATATAAATATTACACACATCCTCAATGCGGGTCTAAGAAGTGTTTTCAACTGTTTGTGTGTTCACCCGTAGACCCCCTGTGTGTTGCATTATCAGAGAATACAATACAATACAATTAAAGTTAACTAATATTGAATGATGTTTTAAAACAATAAAGATATAAATATTACACACATCCTCAATGCGGGTCTAAGAAGTGTTTTCAACTGTTTGTGTGTTCACCCGTAGACCCCCTGTGTGTTGCATTATCAGAGAATACAATACAATACAATTAAAGTTAACTAATATTGAATGATGTTTTAAAACAATAAAGATATAAATATTACACACATCCTCAATGCGGGTCTAAGAAGTGTTTTCAACTGTTTGTGCGTTCACCCTTGGACCCCCTGTGTGTTGCATTATCAGAGAAAAAAATAAGAAATAAAACCACAATAAAAACTATTTCCGAAAAATTAAGTGGAATGCAGACAACAGATCCGTACACTGTGTATTCAACTGTGTGGACACAACAATGACACGACGGTTCCGATTTGAATAGCATTACAAAAGAGCATTAAATTTGAATTTGACTTAATTTTTCGGAAATGGTTTATATCGTGTTTAAAGACCATCTGACAAAGAAGATACATGGAAAACATTGATTGAAATCAATGAAAAAAGAGAAAATAGAAGTCACACAAAAAGAGATATATGATTCAATCACTAACTAAAATAATGGCTACATGTTTACAAGAAAACTCTGGGTAGAGTCAAAATGGAATGACCACAGAGTTAATGTCCAACTGCATCACATTTTAACCAGGAACTCTTTTCACCATCATGATATATTTACTGCTAACGCTTGGATGTTAATTATTGTAAAGGGAAATTCATCCCTGGAATTATCATGCACTCAGAACAATTTAGATGAACAGCTTGAGAAAATTTGAGCAAAATGAGACAATCCATTCAAAAGTGATGAATTTTCAAAGTTTCAGTAATATTATGATCCCTGATGATGGGAATCTTTGGGACCCGTGAGATCAGCAAATTTGACAGAATCAGTGACTATTTGCGGACAACACCCAAATCATTTTGGATAAAATGTTTCAAAATATAGATTAATGCCAAAGTTAGACTAAAGAGTCACCATGATTCTTTCAAAAATACATGCAAAATTGATAAAGGCATGCTACACTAAAAAAAAATGTGTTGTTCAGTTATCTGAAAGAAGATGAATATTACAAATTTGGTACAAAGGATGACATTGCATAACAAATTATGTCAAAGTACCAGATCTCACAGATTTCCATCATCAGCAGAAATCAAGACTTTTCAACAGATAATCTAAATTTGTTCAAATTTAGATATTTGTTCATCTAATTTTCCTGATTCACTGCCGGCATTAATGTTCAAAGGATGGGTTCCCCTTAAAAGTTGACAAAATGGAGACAAAATCAATCATGATTTCGGGATCCATGCCTCCAAAAGGATGCGTTCCTTGGATCTGTTGTTTACATCGACATGCTAATCTGGATGTACTGTGATGGAGAAAATAGATAAAGTATAAAAGTATTTTCAAAAATGTTTCTTCATACAATAAATATATTATTCAACATTGTTTTCATCCCAAATAAAATTCTCAAGTGATGGATTTCAAATGCTACCTGGATGGTTGATGTACATAAACTAAGGGGGTGTTGCTCAAAAATTGCAATTGATCGGAAGTTGCAGTTGATCGGAACGTGCCAATCAAAATCATTGTTTCATGCGCGTCTTCTTAAATGTGCATACAGTGCGAAAAAGAAAATGCGTGTTACAATGTTCAAAGTTGCAGTTGATTTGCAGTTGATTTTGAACAACACCCCCTAAGATTTGAAAATAATAAGCTTCAAAATCAATGTTTGAAGCTCAAAAAAGCTAAAATTCAATATATAACCTAAAAATACATACCGGTAGGCACACTGTGCAGTAAGAAAGCAAAATTGTAACCCCTTGTATTCAATTTTAATAGATATCTTGAAAGTGCCTGTACAATTTTCTTCCTTTTTTGTATTCTTTGTTATTTTTCAACAATCTGAATGTAATAACATAGGTCAAACATCTCGATTAAAGTTTTTTTTTTAAATAACAAACGACTTAAGTCTTAACAGGTAATAATTTTACTTTTCACATAACAGTTTCAGACATTGAAGAAATATTTTCAATACTTTACTGTACAGTTCTATATGAAAAAGTTGCTAAACAAAACATACTTTGTATAGAAATCCTACAAAGCAAAGTGTGATGTNAAAAAATGTGTTGTTCAGTTATCTGAAAGAAGATGAATATTACAAATTTGGTACAAAGGATGACATTGCATAACAAATTATGTCAAAGTACCAGATCTCACAGATTTCCATCATCAGCAGAAATCAAGACTTTTCAACAGATAATCTAAATTTGTTCAAATTTAGATATTTGTTCATCTAATTTTCCTGATTCACTGCCGGCATTAATGTTCAAAGGATGGGTTCCCCTTTAAAGTTGACAAAATGGAGACAAAATCAATCATGATTTCGGGATCCATGCCTCCAAAAGGATGCGTTCCTTGGATCTGTTGTTTACATCGACATGCTAATCTGGATGTACTGTGAGTGAGAAAATAGATAAAGTATAAAAGTATTTTCAAAAATGTTTCTTCATACAATAAATATATTATTCAACATTGTTTTCATCCCAAATAAAATTCTCAAGTGATGGATTTCAAATGCTACCTGGATGGTTGATGTACATAAACTAAGGGGGTGTTGCTCAAAAATTGCAATTGATCGGAAGTTGCAGTTGATCGGAACGTGCCAATCAAAATCATTGTTTCATGCGCGTCTTCTTAAATGTGCATACAGTGCGAAAAAGAAAATGCGTGTTACAATGTTCAAAGTTGCAGTTGATTTGCAGTTGATTTTGAACAACACCCCCTAAGATTTGAAAATAATAAGCTTCAAAATCAATGTTTGAAGCTCAAAAAAGCTAAAATTCAATATATAACCTAAAAATACATACCGGTAGGCACACTGTGCAGTAAGAAAGCAAAATTGTAACCCCTTGTATTCAATTTTAATAGATATCTTGAAAGTGCCTGTACAATTTTCTTCCTTTTTTGTATTCTTTGTTATTTTTCAACAATCTGAATGTAATAACATAGGTCAAACATCTCGATTAAAGTTTTTTTTTTAAATAACAAACGACTTAAGTCTTAACAGGTAATAATTTTACTTTTCACATAACAGTTTCAGACATTGAAGAAATATTTTCAATACTTTACTGTACAGTTCTATATGAAAAAGTTGCTAAACAAAACATACTTTGTATAGAAATCCTACAAAGCAAAGTGTGATGAGATACCAGGAAAATTATTCTCCACTTAATGTGTGACAATATCTTTAAAGCCTAAGTAAAGTTTTGGTAAAAGCAAATATTTCTATCCCCAAATTTTGTCTTCAAATCTATATAAAATTAAATTAAGTATCATGAATATATTGCACAAAAGATTGTGCGAAAAATGAATGAGTTTGGGAAAAGCTATAACCTAAAATGTGCAAAATATTTCAGTGCCGTGTCCCCCGACACTAATTCAAAATTGTCTTTCTTGATAGAAGACAACTTCTCATGCACAGAATTGGATGAAAATTTCAGAATTTTATTGCTGTGTATACCTTTTTATCATTCTGTTGTCAAATCTTGGAAATAACTTTGTACATGCCCAATAACAAGCAAAATATTGTTATAACCAAGAGAGGGTGCTAAATATGATTTAGCGGTCAAATTCAAATTTTCAAAAGAATCCGTTCGTAAAACAAATATGCTATGGTCTCAAAATATGTATATGAATTCTATGTCATGATAAATAACCAAATAGTTCACATTTCTTAATCTTTACCAAAACTATACTTGGGTTTTTAAGATTTATCAATTTAAATTCTTTTCAATTCTGATACAGCGTAAACACTGTTAAATGGGGACAACCAAAGAAATTATCTCCTCATCTCAAATCCTTGACAAATCAGGGCCACAAGAGCATAAATGTACCAATAAATGGGACCACAAAAATCATTTTTATACAATAAAGTCCTCTTTGTAATTAGGTTCCATTTTTCTGTGCTTCTGTGCTTTAAAAAAATAAATACTGAATTTGTCAATATCACCATTTGACATGTGATATAGAAGCTGTCATCATTTTTCTTTTTTATTGAACTTTAGTTCATGATCTTATTGGACCATGTTTCAATGTTTTGGGAAAAAGAATGTCTGAATTGCAATTCTAGCAATTCATATGGTATCCAAGAGTCATTTATAACATTTAATGGGCATTTTGGTCCCTAAGTTATCATTTCCATCTGTTTCTGGGGAACAATTCAATTGGGAGGTTCCGAGGATAAGCGAGTCAAATTTTCCATACAAAATGTAGTCAAAAATATTTTAGAAGATATACATTTAAAGCCCAAGTACAGTTTTGGTAAAGATGAAGAAATGTGAATTTTGAGGATATTTATCATGACATGTAATTCTTATACACATTTTTAGACCATAGCATATTTTCTTACGAACTGATTCTTTTGAAAATTTGAATTTGACCGTTAAATCATATTTAGCGCCCTCTCTTGGTTGTAACATTATTTTGCTCGTTATCGAGCATATACAAAGTTATTTCCAAGATTTGACAATAGAATGATAAAGAGATATACACAACAATTAAATTCTTAAATTTTCATCCAATTCCGAGAATGGGAAGTTGTCCTTTATCAAGAAAGAAAATATTGCAATAACGTGGTGAAGCACCACGCTATAAAAATTTGCATATTTTAGGTTATAGCTTTTCCAAAACTCGTTCATTTTTTTGGCACAATCTTTTGTGTAATATGTTTATGATACTATAATTAATTTCATATAGATTTGAAGATAAAACTGGTGATGAAAATATTCGCCTTTACCAAAACTGTACTTGGGCTTTAAAGCCTTTCTCTGACCAACCGAGAAAAAAAATCACCGCCTAACAAACAGACCAACCTACCTCATCGTACGCCATGTTCGCATTGCCGGTCTGTGTGACATCTTTTCGTCTGAAATGATCTAAAAAGAAAAAACAAACAAAATATTTAAAAGGTACATGTATCTGATGTAAAAAAAAAAATATGATTTGTATGTCACATAAGTACATATTAGAGGAGGACTAAAAATCAGACAAACAGATCAAAAAAAGTTTGAGCGAAAATGGACAACAGATCAGAAAGTTATGAATATTTGAAAATATTTCAGAATAGTTATATTTTTAGCAACTTTGGGTCACGTGACATGACGTGTTGATGGCGTAGGTTCGTCACTTCTCTATGATAAGTGTATTATATATTTTTGCTTTTTATGCAAAAAAAAGCTTTTGGAAGCAAAAATATTCCTATCCTCTACGAATTCATCTCGTCAAATGTATATTCTTGATTATAACTTCTGAAATATGATCAAATTACACAGATAAATATGATTTTAATAAACAATGCATTTATGAGAAATATGTATTTTGTATTGTAATGATGCTTCACAACAGCAAACTTACGGCTACCATTGAAAATTCTGGTAAAACAATGTATTTTTCATTTTTGATTTACAATGACAAAAATACAAAAGAGAAGAAATTGGGATTTTAAAAACAACATAGTATATTTTTAAAAATGTGATCCAAAAGAAAATAATTATTGAAATATTATTATTAAAAACTATGCAATCAATTAATAACATAATCAAAATTGTTAGAACTGGGTAGAATGTCATTGAAGTAGTGTTGAAAATATCAACATTACTTTTTTGTAATAATTCATTCTATGAATTATAAGCTTATTAATATTAATTGTTTATCAAAATCATATTTATTTGATAATTCATCATTTCATCTTTTATACAAGACTTACAATAGTGATTTCTCGTAAGAAAAAAAATGAAGGGATTAAAAAGCAATGATACATAATAAACCAATTGTAGGTGACAGAATAAAAATGATCAGATTTAGTGTGGACTTTTTTTCTTTATCTGCTAATGCATCTGGTATATTCTTTTAGAGTACTACATCAAAAGATATTGAACTAAAACACAAAACATGTTCTATCGTCCTGAAAGGGCTAAGAATGCTTCGATAGAGGTTGTTCTAGGCCTTTGTTCCTTCTGCTCACAAAGATTAGATTAGTTTAATAAATTTTACCTGCAAGGCCTTGGAGACGCACTAAGCTGCCAACATGAGACATTGGAAATTAGTAACAATCCTCCTACAAATTAGTAATCTTCACTTATTATACATTGAAATGTATAGTAATTATGTTGTAAAATTAGTAATCTCTTGTGAATTGTACACAAAACATTACAAATTTACGCCCAAAACTAGTAATTATTACTAAAAAATTAGTAACAGTTGGCAGCTATGCGAAGGCATCGAACATTGTCTGTCCGTTGTTTCCATAACGCCTTAGAGAAGGAATTTTCTTTTGTATGTACATTTATAAAGCTATTAATCCTTTCAGGACGACAGAACACACTTTATGTTTTGGTTAAATAACTTTTGATGTAGTTCTTTAAAAAATATGACAGATGTATGAGAAGAAAGAGAAAAATATTCTACACCAAATCTGACCATTATTATTGTGCCACCATGCGCCGTTTGTCGCAGAGAATTTTTTTAATGAAAATGATCACTAAAATTGTCACAAATCCTTAAATTGGCAACACATGAAGCATTCAAAAATCCTCAGTTTTCAAGCAAATTTGCAACTTTTAATGTTCAAAAATTCTTTTTGGCAACAAAGATTCAATTTGATAAACTGTTTAATTAGAATGTTTTAGAAAGAGAATTAGAATTTTCAGTGTTGCCAATTTAGTAAAGGAATAGTGATTGAATTAGTTGGAAAATATTTCCTGTCCTGAATGGGTTAAGAATGCTTCGATAGAGGTTGTTCTTGGCCTTTGTTCCTTCTGCTCACAGAGATTAAATTAGTTAAATAAATTTTAGCTGTAAGGCCTTGGAGACGCACTAAGCTGCCAACATGAGACATTGGAAATTAGTATTAAACAATCCTCCCACAAATTAGTAATCTTCACACTTTAATTAGTTCAATTATTATTATTATAAATTAGTAACAGTTGGCAACTATGCGAAGGCATTGAACATTATCTGTCCGTTGTTTCCATAACACCTTAGAGAGGGACTTTTCTTTTGTATGTACATTTAAAAAGCTATTAATGGGGTGTTGCTCAAAATCAACTTCAAATCAACTGCAACTTTGCAAATTGTAACGCGCATTTTCATTAGCGCATGGTGCGCGCATTAAACAAGACGCGCATGAAACAATGATTTTGATTGGCGTATTCCAATCAACTGCAACTTGCAATCAATTGCAACTTTTGACCAACACCCTCTGAGAATGCTTCGATGGAGATTGTTTACTTTGTTCTAGGCTTTTGTTCCTTCTGCTCACAGTGACTAGTTTAAATAGATATTGTTAGAAAATAATACCAAGTCAATTGAATTTTTCCATCTCTTATTGCTGTATTGATCCGTTTTATACATAAATCATGTTATAAAATCGTGTCTGCTTTGAACATAGTACTGATTTGCCACCAAATATTGATTGGAAAGAGTCTGATATGATAAGTCTAAGCACAGAAATCGGATGCAAATAAGTGTGGAATTTACCGGTTTGTGCGCACTAACAAGCTGGTCATATTGTGGGTCCATACAAGCTGCGCGCATTATATATAAGTGCTAGAAAATTTGGTGGCGTCATTAAAAATATGTGTACTTTTGTTGCGAACAAGGGAATTCTGGGGCATTTTTCCAAACTCGATTACGCTTTTTAGGTAACGATATTGCATCAAAATTATCTAGTTTTGTTACATAGCCCCTTAGCTCTACATAAATATCAAGTTTGTCACATTTCAATTTGTCCAATCAATGTCTACATAATGAATTTTACCTGTAAGACCTCGGAGACGCACTGCGCAAGCAACGAAGGCATCGAAAGGTATCTGTCCGTTGTTTCCGTAACGCCTGAGCATACAACCCAACGCCTGCGGGCTCAGTCTATAACCTGCACAAAGACATAGAAGGATACAGCCAATGTTCAAATGGGAATTAATTATTCAATTATAATACTACTAATAATAATAACAATAAGAATGATAATAAATAATAATAATAATAATAATAATAACAATTAATAGCAATAATAATAAAAATTATAATAATAGTGATAATGATAATGATATAATAATAATAATAAATAAAAATATTAATAATAATAATAATAACAATAATAATAATAATAATAATAATAATAATAATAATAAATAAATAAAAATATTAATAATAATAATAATAATTATTATTATTATTATTAATCATGTGAAAGACTCAATAAAATCATGTGTCAGGAATTACAGGCTGTTTTTCAAGAAATAAAGTACAAGATTCATTAAAAACCTGTATAGTTAACACAATCCTGCACAAGCCATGAATCCAATAACCAGGTAATAATAGAGTTTAAAAAGGAACTGGTAAATCGCTATATATTATTATCATTGTTATTAAAGGGGAACTTCACCCAGACATTGATGTAAGCTCAGTGGATGAAGAAAAATACAATGGTCAATCTGTGAAAATTTGAGCAAAATCCAACAATCCATTCAAAGAGATCCTCAAATTGGCAATGTACAGGCACGAAAATGGCTGACAACCTGGAGAACTCTCCATTCACTTTGTACACAGAATTTCACAGTTCGCCTTTTTCTAGAAAAGTAGGCAAAAGTGTACGTTTCTCTTCAAGTATGATATGGACATTTTGATTCTGCACGCATTTTCGGAATGAATTTTGTTGATTTATTTTCTACTTTTCTAGAAAAAGAAGAAAATGTGAAATTCTGTGTACAAAGTGAATGGAGAGTTCTCCATGTTATCAGCCATTTTGCACCTGTACATTGCCAATTTCAGGAGCCCATGAGGGGTGTAAATCAAAACTTTGAAAATTCATAACTTTTGAATGGATTGTTTGATTTTGCTCAAATTTTCACAGACTGACCCTTGTATTTTTCTTCATTCACTGAGCGCACATCAATGTCTGGGTGAAGTTCCCCTTTAAGCTTATGAACGTTATTACACTTTGAAAGGTTTAAGATTGATTCCACTGGGTGACGCAATAATGAAAGATAGAATTCAAAATTGTTGCCAACAAGATTTTCTCTTTTCTACCTCAGAGAACCTGTAATAACTATGGTCAATTCACAATTCACAATTCTCGCAACTGACAATACCCGATATTAAACGATATCTCACGATATCGTCGATATTGATCCGTTACAGTTGACTAGGGGACTTCCGGTTTGGGAAGCTAATACACGTGCCATGGCTATCCTTTTGGATAATTGCCAATTTTTCTTCTTTTAGCACTATCAAAGGTACTTGGTACTGTATAAAAGAAACAAACCTTGGTGTAATGAGAGTTATTATCAGGAAATATTTCACATAAAGTGCAAAACAAACATGATTTTTCAATCTAGAACCTTTGCGAATATGAAAACACAATCATGCAAATATACGTAACCAGAAGAAGGCAAGTCAATATGATGTCATTCTAGTTAAAACTGCATAGCGCCATCTGCGATTCTTAAGTTGAGTGTATGGTCGGTTGCAAGGATTCATAAAGGTCTATTTCCACTGGTTCAGAATGCACCAAAATTCCTTGAATTCATTAAAACACATTTTCCCCATTTTTTTTTCAATCACAATCATGTACAATATCTATTATTCCTGTGATTGTTACACCCAACATCTTTTTTATATTAATACATTTTATAAAATTATATAACATTGATATGACTGCAATAAAGGGTCAGTTGTGCACCTATGACGTCATCAGTTGCCAATTTGTCTAAATATTTAAACATTCATAACTTTCTTATTAGTTGTCTGATATTTATTTTGTTCTGTTTATTTGATTTTTCTGCTCCTGTCAAAAGAAATGTTATTTTGGGGTAGACTTTTCTTTTAAAGCGAAAGACCAGTTTTGGGGGGAGGGCGCTTCAGATATTTAACTAGTTTGCGAGCTGCAGTAGAATTATTACCATAATGCAGTTTTTCAATAGTAAATTACAGCATGTTCATAGTTTGTTTGAATGAAATCGACCTAGAAATGGCTTAATTATCGCAAAATAAAACAACCTGGTGCGGTCGTACTTCCTCACAGAACATGCTTCACGTAAAAAATGAACGCGAACTCACACACGGCAGACAATACCACCGATCGCACCGCCCATTTCAGGCCGACACTCCCCCGCTCTAAAGCACTTAGCACACCGTAGGAACAATGGCGGATTGACCTGTTGGACGTAAAATACACAGAATACAAGCAAAAATGTAATCCTAATATCCTTCATAGATATATTTAGGCATGTAAAGCAACTTGTGAATACATCAGCTCGTTTAACATCACTTTCTGCATCCTGGTCATTACGAATCTGTACCTTTAAGTACAATCAAACCTGTCTACAGAGGCCACCCTAAGGGAAACAGAAAAAGTGACCACTGTAGACAGGTGGCCTCTACAGACCGATTCTATAACATGCATTTTCACCTGGAGGGAATCGACTTAAGTGGCCACTGTAGACAGGTGGCCTCTATAGACAGGTTCTATAACATGCATTTTCACCTGGAGGGAATCGATTTAAATGGCCACTATAGACAGGTGATCACTGTAGACAGTGGCCACTATAGACAGGTGATCACTATAGACAGAGGCCACTATAGACAGGTTTGGCTGTAGTAGTGAGTACAGAAGAACAGACTTACCAAATGAGGCGAGTGCTCCTGAAAGTTCATTACCATCGATTTGACCTGACCTGTCTCGGTCGTAGGTCATGAAGGTGGTCTTCCACTGGTTTAGAGCACCCCAAAGTTCCTTGAATTCATTAAAACCCATCTTGCCTGACCAGTCACGCTGAGTCGAAGTGGAGTTAAGGAAAAATGTACATATCACACGATATAAACTATTTCCGAAAAGTTAATTGGGCCACAGAAAATAGAACCGTACGTTGTGTATTCAACTGTACGGACACAACAATCACAATCCGGTTCCGATCTGAATAGCATTACAAAGGACCATTGAATTTGCGTTCGACTTAATTTTTCCAAAATAGTTATCGTGTTATAGAGTCTACAAGTAACAACAGCATAAAAAATACACCAGGGCGAAAGAGCGATTAGCACTCTGGGGGGGGGGTGCTCAAAAGTTGTAATTGATTGCAAGTTGCAGTTGATCGGAATGTGCCAATCAAAATCATTGTTTCATGCGCATCTTTTTAAATGCGCATACCGTGCATGAATGAAAATGCACATTACAATTTGCAAAGTTGTTTTGGAGTTGATTTTGAGCAACACCCTCTAGATCTTACAAATAAACCCTGATTGTGACTGTGACAGTGACAAATGAAATTGAAAACCCCATTATCTATAAAACCCCAGTCACATTAGGGCCCCGGAAGCATCAGGACTCTTTCTTCAGTTCACAGTTAGCTGCCTGGGGTGGTATTCTAGAAGGTGTCTTATCTAAAAAAACTTTATATCTTTTCTCCTATCAATTGGTATTCTGGAAGCTGTCTTATCTCGATGTCCTCACTTTTGTCTAATTTCCGCTGCACGCTGTTGAAACACAGTGCACAACATATTGCGAACAAGAAAAATAAGATAATTGGTATTTGGAAAAGTGTCTTCTCTTTTGTCTTATGTTATCTAACATATTATTTAGCATAGAAAATTAGGACACCTCCTAGCTGTCTTATCTACGCCATGGCGGCAATTTTTCTTACATTAAACGTTATTAGGAAAAAGATCATATAAAGAAACGAATGTCTGATTATGAAAGACCAATACAGACTTTCAATAAGTTCTTTTGCTTTATCTTCTATGAATTTCGTTTAACGGCGACTTGATGCATCAGGATGGATTTTTCACATATGTGCTGAAACAAACACGTGATAATTAGGACAATCAATTTGCTAGCGCGCCTGTATGCGAAGTCTTTCAGCGTATTGAAACTGTGTTGCGCTAAGCTTTTCATTGGTCAATGAGTTTCACAGGGGAATGGAATATTGATTTCGATTCGTTGTTTGAAGATAGGCAGGTCCGGAGAGAGATAAAACAGAGAAAAGAGAGTTTTCAGAATACTGATTTAGGACTGTCGTAGCACTGTCATATCTCATAGAGATAAGACACCAAAATAAGACAGCTACCAGAATATCGCCCCTGGGAACAAAGAGTCGTCTTGCATCCTGTTTCTTCCGGGGGCCTCACAAATGAGACATTGATCAAGGATACATCGAGCATGCTGATCATTAGATAGCAGGTCTCCAGACTGAACACTGTAAAAAAAAAAGTGAAGAATGAAACAAATTAAACATTACAATAAATATTACGACGAGGATTAGATCATGATAATACATAATAATAATCACTGCCATCTGAGATTAAAAAATTATCAGTAGTGCAAATTTTTCATCAGAACAAAAAATATGCATTTATCATTTGCTGTCTTCTGAACCCTTTGTGTGTTGCATTAATTCTGATGATAGGATTTATATTGCCCAAGCCACCAGCTTAGGCAGTACAGACAATAGAAAGCACACTACAGGTATTGCGTGTACTCCCCGAGTTTACAAAGAAAAGATTCCTTCCTAAAGAGGTGTGTGGTTGTGTAAAATGCAAACAAAACCACTTCATTGTAAAATAAAAATATAGTAGTAATGGTTCATTTCTTGAACCAAATCATTTCTTGCAGCTAAAGGCTGAATTACAAATGCATTTACAAAAGATAATTTAAAATAAAAAGAATACATATAAGTAAAAATACAAAAAAAATACACATGTAAGTGAAAATACAAAAATACACATATAAGTAAAAAATTCAATAAAGAATGGCGTACCAGATCTGTAACAATGGCAGTGGTCAAGAAAATGATATTGCAAATTTGGATTTTGTGATGAATAATTTTTAAAACTGGGAATAATTGCGTAAAGCAGTATTAAAAAGATTGTATGTTAGGCAAGAACTTGGTACAAGAAACATTACAAATAAAATTACTGATATATGGGCCAATTTGACATTATCAAAAGGATGAAGTTTATATTGCAAATATGATTTAACTACAGGATAAGGTCACATTTAGATGTTCTACCTATTTCAGGCTTTATTCTGAAGAGGAAACACCTACTTCTTGGGGATTACTGATTCAAGAAAAACTTTTAACATCAGGTTTGTTTTCTTTAGAGAACTACATCAAAAGAGTTTTTGTGGTTGGATTTTCCTGATATTCAATAATGGGTGGTGTTCTGTCTGCCAGATCTCAGAAAGGGTGCTTTTACCACCACCCCTAAATCAATGAATAATTCACATCTTCCTCCATTTTAGGTATTTCGTTCTGCTTGTTTTGATATGTTTTGATATGTTTCTAATAGTATTTGTTGTAATAATTATCATTAATATGTCATCATTATTTTGTACTTGTTATCAATTTAATCTATACATATTTTTTATGGTTATATTGTAAAGCGCTTTGAACCAATTTTTTGGAATTATTTAAAGTGCTACATTGTATATAAATTTTGTGTACTGTTATTATTTATCATTACCCCCTGTTCAACAGATCAGAGGGCCATGAAAATTATAATACTACTATTATAATGATAATAAGTATAAATGATGACAACAACAACATCATCAGCAACAATAATAATAATAATAACACTATCTCCACTTAAAGACTGCATCTACCCTAGTCTAGATTCTAGCCTGGTTATTGAATCTGTTAAATAAAATTCACAACGATTGTTCCCTACTCTGCACGAGTCCGCCCCCTAGGTCTGCCCCAGAAAAATCTTGCTTCGATAAAAGCAAAAAAATCAGACGAGCAGATTAAAAAAGTTACTGTACTGCATTCACAATAATACATGACTTTCGTTCACATGCTATGACGTAATTCATGCCATTCCTGTCAGTACACTTATTATAACTTATTGTTTTTAAGAATCCGTTTTACTCCATGTATGCTCTTTTTTTTTCTACATTTCAACAGGTTGAATCAATAAATGTATTTGTACCCATGTACATATTGATGAAAAAACTTCAGCGTACCCTTGAATACCACATACCTATGTTCGATTGCAAGGAACATGCGTAAATTTGAATTTCTTAGTAAGCCTATGCGCTCAGTGTGGTAGGGGGTCTTTGCTGGCCCAAATTTGAGCTAAAAAGGACACCGAATCGCAGAGAGGGGCGTCATCATTTTAGGGGGTTTTATCATTATTTATGCTTGTCAGCCCATCTAAGCCCCGAGGGGGTGCCAAGTTCGCTGAGAGGGAGGCCAATAGTCGAGCCCCCAGGTCTCACATTCCTGGATGCGCGCATGAAACCCGCAGGCTATTGAATAGGATTTTGTAATATGGATAATTACTTTGGTAATTCCCTGCAATTCCGGATGATGTCAAGCATTGTTGGAGCTCTCTCTGGTCTATCTGTCCATCCTACGAAAAAGAGGGAAAATTCTCAATAAAAATTATCTGCTAGGCACTAGTACAATACACAAAACCAATTCACTTCTCGTCTATCTGTCCATCCTATGAAGAAAAAAAATTGCAAATTTGAAGTGCATCTGTGGCCAAAAATAAAAATTACTTGCTAGTCAGTAATATGTACACAAAACCTATTCCCTTCTGGTCTATTTGTCCATCCTATAATCTAAAAAAATGCATATTTGATACGTATCTGAGGCCAAAAATAATAATTAAAGCATTGAAATTGCTTCCAACTGTTTCTTATTAAAAGTAGATATGAAACTGAGATATAATTTACCTTTAAGATGAGGAAAGACTCTAGCCAAAGCCGAAATGCTTAAGTTTTTATTAAGAAAAAATGCATACATACATGAATAGAAATACTATTGAGTATTAAACAGGGCTCTACAAACTTACTAGCCCGCTTGCCAAGGGTAAGTGAAAATTGTGTGTAAGCAAGCATTTTTCAAACTCAAACCCAAATGTGCAAGTTGCCATTCGTTGCAGATGCTATCATCATTATTAGCAGATCAAGACTTTGCCAAAAGTATTAAAAGCGGTTTGAAATTACAATATCTTTTGCGGCAAAATGGCCAAATTGCAGATAAATACAAGAATACGTATTATGTATCTGTATATTCTCCAATTATATGAATTTTGCTCTGCATTCTTTTGAATAAATGCTTCTTTGTAGCTGTATCTATTAACAGAGGGTCGGTTTACTTGTAGATTCAAATTTATGCACGTTATGCACAGTCGGGCAAGCTTTCGAGTTGTCAAGAACAACCTTAGTGTACAGGCCTACAGTGTATGCATAAAATTTACATCTATTAGTAAACCCTCCTATAAATTTTAACATGAGTTTTGACATTCATTGTACATGTATTCTCCCCACCGACTATAGGCGATACAAAGTGATATCTCTCGATACCTCCATTATCGAACCTCTGGAGCCTGGAAGCATACTTCCGGCACATGTGATACATGTACATGCACAGGTCACAGCTATCATTCATGGATATTTGTCAATTTTTCTCCGTTTCGCATCGTCCAATGTGCACTCTGCTGCCTCACAGAAAAACCCCATAATATAATAAAACGTAACATGTGAAGAAAGAAACAAGCTTACGCTGAAATAATACATTTATGAGCATTTAAAACGAAGCTATGGAGTCGGCGAAACAAAGTCCCATACAAATGTACACGCGAGCAGAACCGGAAACGGAAATGACCGCCCCAGCTCCACATGATTATTTTCTCTAAAAATTATTGACGCCCTCATTGGCTCCAAATTTACAACAATAGTCGGTGGGGAGAATTCTATGCCTGAATAAAAAATATATGTACTGTTAAACAGAATACATACATTGTACAATATCAATCAGAATTTGGGGCAAACAATATTTCTTCATGGGCAAGTAAACTTTCTAGTAACTTGCCCATTGGAAGAACGATAAAAATAAATTTTTACCTGACCAGCTACTGATGAGAAGTATCCAAAGAGTGGATCCTGGTAAGAAAAAGAGAAAAGTTTACATTTAAAGTAAAAGAAAATATGTACATGTATATATACAATCTGAGCCCTATTGCATAAAAAGTTGTGTTTAAACGCAAGTCAGAAAATTTAACGCAACTCAATTTTCAACCAATCAGGAGCGCGTATTTAGGACTTGCGTTTAATTTTCTGAATTGCATTCAAACGCAATTTTTTGTACAATAGAGCCATGGTCACAAAATGACACTGTTGACATATATAGACATTTCCACGGCAAAGGACTGGGATAGGAATGAATTGTAATGCTTTTCAGGGGAAATGTAGTGCAAGTACTATGGAGATAACTGTGGTAGAATATAAGATCAGATTACCCAAAACTTGAAAATAGAGCATTTGTTAAGATGGTATTAAAGGCAGTAAAATAATGTACATGTATCTACAGTGTAGTCTCTCATTTCTGATGTGTTATATCCTTATCAATAGAAACATGTCTAATGAATGAATGAATGAATGAATGAATGAATGAATGAATGAATGAATGAATGAATGAATGAATGAATGAATGAATGAATAATGGAATCTAAAAAAAAAAAAAAACACTTGTGTTAATATCACATTTTAACTATTTTATACTAAAACTTATATTCGGGGGGTCAGCCTTATATAAGGATCTTTTTCCTTCCTGGTCTGCAGCCTTACTCATGCAATATATGTATTTTCTTATCATTTGTAATTTTATGAATTCTGTTTGATGTCACTTGTAGTAAATATTATACATTGCATTTGTTATTGCTGAGTAAAAATAAACTAACTAATATGCCCCTCCTATGAAATGGAAATATACAAAAACAAATAGATAAAACATTTTGTGTTTTTTTTTAAAAGGAAATAATCAAAATCTAAAATGACACTATGGCAGCCCTATAATAACAAAATGCCCAAGGACAGTTTGATCCACAATAGTCCCTAAAAATGTTAAGCTAAAGCATTTCTTCACTCTTTGTGCAGTTTCATTGAAAAAAGAGAAAATTAATGTAAAAATTTGAAATTTCCCAACTGAAATTGAAAATGACAAACCCACAGGATGGGAGCCATCAAGGACTGGAGGGTTTTTCCGTAATCTAAAGGTATAGATTTGTAATGGTCGGGATGCAGAAAGTGATGTGAAATGAGCTGATGTATTCACAAGTTGCTTTACATACAGAAATATAACTGTGTACGAAATAAGGAGAGAAAATGGTGCATATTCTGGAATATTTTATGTCGAATACGCCAATCAGCCATGATTCCGACAGTGTGCTAAAGTGCTTTCACACGGGGGAGTGTCGGCACGGAATGGGCGGAGCGATCGGTGGTATTGTCTGTGGTATGTGAGTTCGCATTCATTTTGTACGTGAAGCATGTTGTGCTAGGGAGGGAGACCGAAGCATCATTTTTAATTTTGCGATAATTAAGTCATTTCTTGATCGATTTTAATAAAACAATAAACATGCTCTGAATTACTATTGAAAAACTGAATTATGGTAATACTTTTACTACAGCTCATAAAGTAGTTAAATATCTGAAGCGCCATCCTCCCAAAACTGGTCTATCAGTTTAACATAGCCCAAGCAGAGGAGTTAAACATTTTGCTTTACAGACCAAAGTATAAAAGCAAAAAAAATAGTATCAATAAGGAAAAATATTAATTCCACACTGCACAGAGACCACCCATATCAGTATGATAAGCTACAAAAGCACACAAGCTGCTGACACACTTTTAAAGAAAGATTGACTCTTTGACTTTCAAAATTGTCTTGCCTTGTCTTTTCTTGGCATCACTACATAACTTAAAGAAATAACAAATTAAATAAATAACGAAAAATCTAAAAATTTCCCTAATTCCCTGCATATAGCACAGGCATAGAAGGATAATTTACAGTGTATGAGGAACAAGGGTTCTTGGAACCATGACACAATTTGAAAAATATCAGCCAAAATATGTTTGTTTCCGTGTACAGTCTTGTTGAAAAGAAAAAAAATTAAGAATCTGAAAATCCCTAGTGCAAAAGACACACAGAAGAGTAGGCTCAAAAAGCTACTGAAGCACTGCAAAAGATCAGCTAAAAAAAAACTTGTGTCCTTCGTCAGAAAGTTATAATTCTAAAAAAAATTATATCTTCGTGACTTCATAGGATGAATCCCCAACATCCCCAAAAGCCCAATGGCTGCTGCCACTATTCCATAGATTTTGTTGTGTTTGAAATAAAAAAGGGTAGAAATCTGAATTTTCCCTACTGCAAGGGGCACATCTATAGAGGAAAGTACCGGTATAAAGACCCAGGGGATAGTGGTGTCAATTCACCCCCCTCCCCCCCCCCCAAAAAAAAAAGACCCGCTGAAAATTAAAATCTCCCTTTATTTTATTGAAGTTTGATATAAGAAGAAAAATTATAACAAATTTAGATTTTCCCTATCGCACCCAGCACACCGAAAAGAGGGTAGGTCCAAAAGGCTGGTGGCTCCAATACACAACCCCAAAAAGATCAGCTGAAATTTTTATCGCCCTCAAACTATTAAAGTCTAATATAATGAGAAAAAATGATACAAATTTTAGAGTTTCCCTACCGCACCCAGGACGCCAAAAGGAGGGTAGGCCCCAAAGGCTGGTGGTGCCACAACGGGGGCCACGACAGAGCGGCACGATCGGAGCTTCCACTGGCCGCACAGCCCCGACGACCTAAGGGCTGCTGGCACTACTCCATAACTTTTCTTTTGTTTGAATTTAAAATATATATACAAATCTGATATTTCCCTACACACAAGAAAGTATACGATCCCAAGTGATACTGAAGTCAATGCACATCCCCAAAAAGATCAGAATAGCCAGAATATAATGAGGAAAAAAATGAAAAAAATTCTTGAAAATTCTTAGAATTGTTTTAAAAAATGATAAAAGATCCTTTAAAAAAATGAGAAAAGTCTTTAAATTCCTTAAAATATCTTAAAATTTGTAACATGATTGTAAAATTCTTAAAATTTTTCCTACCGCACCCAGCACACCGACAGGAGGGTAGGCCCCAAAGGCTGGAGGCGCCAGAACAGGCGGCACAATCGGAGCTACCACTGGCGGCACAGCCCCGTACACCATTGGGGGCGCAGCCGCGGCAGGTGCTGGAGCACCCCCATGGACCAAGACCACCTTGGGTTGCTTCACCGCCTCCACCGCGGCGCTCATAACATCCTTGTGAGCTTTCAGCATACCTCCAAACATATCCATGATGATTTGATTTCTATCTCACATCAACGAACACACCGAAGTCTATCTCAAAACTGATGCTAGGCTCTAGTTTCAATCTCCTTTTTATGAGGCAGGTTTTTGAGGAGATGATTGAAATGGATCCTGTTTCGATCATGCAAATGATCTGTTACAACAGGAAATGATGTCACATTCATCCAGGGTTGAATGTGGTTTTAATTTCCTCATACCCAATGTATTGTTTTTGGCCAAATACATATTTTTTAATGAAAATTTATTCCTGTTTGTGTCATGGGTGGGATGTTGTGTCCTTTGATCATACATAATTGAAAATGGCCTCCATCAGATCTATGTGACCTTAATTCCTGTAAAAGCTGAAATCTTCACTGGGGTCTTATTTTCGCTAATTTTGCAACTGTGAATTTGCTTAAATTTCCACTCATAGACAATATTCTAGCAAGACATGAAAATAACTTCCCGCTAATCGTGTAAGTGTGTCTGAAATTCATTTAATTCACTGAAATTTATATTGTTTTTTTAAAGTATTCCCGCATAGAATGGCGCCATCTCTCGTTGAAAGTGCTGCCCCGCTGCAGCTACCAACGAGCCAATTGAAGAAATGCCGTGATCGTGACGTCATCGTATTGCATTAGCTAGCTGTGTGTACCGCAGCCATAAAGCTT
>BQKZ01000750.1:42071-66341 GCA_036244855.1 Temnopleurus reevesii
AATTTTTTACAAGAAGATAAAATTTAATGAAATCAATTTCTTAGAAATGCATTCAACCGTGAAGTCGAAGGTCAAAAGGTCAACAAACTTCTTACATACCGACTAACGAATTATTCGGCATTAAACTCCAAAGGTTGGTGATAATGATGTCTAAATGGACTAAAGAAACATTTTGGAAAATGTTTTCATGGCTGTCAATAGGTAAAGGCGTCAACATTTACCAAAAGAGTCAGAATGAGTGTAATCTTGGGATGTGTTGTTTCTTGAGGTCAAAGGTCAAAAACCTTTTTTAATCCTCTCCATTGGCCCAATGGTATCTCAGAGGTAGAATATCGCAGGTTGGTGAGCACGATGCGGATATGGTCATATTCTTACAAGAATTGAGCTTCTCGAAACACAGTTCATAGCATTAAGGGTCAAAACGTCGACAATCACTATTGTGCAATTAAATGTGATTAAACGTAACTGAATATCACTCTACTGAATTGAAACGATATTTCACTAGTACAAACTCTTGCCACTGGCTAAGAACACTTCTTGATTACATGCTATAATAAATTATTGTATTATATAATAAAACTATTGACCAATAGTGTGGAGACTGTTCTTAAACAAATATCTGACGATATCCTGAGGCAGATGACAGGAAAATAACAGTAACTGTTGTTCTTCTGGACTAGGTCTCAGCATTTTAGGGGACCTGTTTGGTAGGTGGTATTTCCCAAGATCAATCATGGTAGACTGCAACAGCACGCCTGACAGCATGGCCATTTAACGTTCAAAGTAATACCTTTACTTCTGTTTTTAGCAGAATCTTTAAAGAAGATTCATGTCCTGCAGGCCACAGGGTTCTGTACTCAGACTTCTCCCTTCTTGCAAATTAAGCATGTCAACGAGGCTTGGAAGTTCACTTTTAGGCTGATGAGGCCCAGACATATAAAATGGGATCCCAGATGACCAACAACATTCAATCAGCTATGTATGAAAGCTTAAATTGTCCTCCAGATGGAAATGATGACCAGATAACAAGATAGTAGATCTCGTCATATCTACATCTTTTGGAAAAGATGACCAGATATTAGATCAAGTCATGTCTACACGATCCTTTGGAAGAGATGACCATATGAATCTAACATCTTTTCACCTGTTCATGTAGACATGACTAGGTCAAATAACTTGTTATCTGGCCAACTCTTCCAAAGGATGTCGACATGACTAGATCCAATATCCTATAATCTGGTCATTCTTTCAAAAGGATGACTAGATCCATAATTTCTTGTCATCTGGTCATCTCTTCCAAAGGATGTAGACATGACGGGATCTAGGATCTTGTTATTTGATAATTTTTCCTACAAGATGTTGCAATGACCAGTTCCGGGATCTCGCCATGTCAACATAATTGAGTATATAATGTATGTATATCAGAAACCCTACTTCTTATCTGATTTCTGGTGTCGTCTACCTTCTGACCTTCTTATTTAAGCTTCACTCAAGAATTATTTGCGTTGAAAGTCAGTTGGATGTTGACTTTTTTCTGAGCCGGTCTGCGCCTTTTAATTATCTTAACAGGCATATTCTGCCATAAAGATTCTTTTGATCGTTTTCCTCACCATTCTGGGATCAAACGTTAAACGGTTTAGTTTGATGAGACTTTTCTGGCATTGTGCGCAAATTAATTACCATGGTTTTATATTGATATGTTTCTCCCATAGCTGTAAAACACTAATGTTGAATCCTTCAATATTTGTAGACCAGATTTTGTATTTATTATTCACTTTTTTCTCCTTGGACATCCTAGCAACTATATTTTTTGTTGGTTTTTATCATTTATCAATCTATCAAATTCATGCTTGCTGTGGTGCTTGTGAGTCGTTAGCATTAGCTCATGTTTTAATGGCTCTCCTATATCCCACAGCTCTCTCTGCCATCGAATAAAAAAGATAGATATTCTTGTAAGTATTTTGCCAATCTCCACAGTTTCTTCACATGGACGAGGTGTCATCCTAGTAGACAATAAAGCTATATTCTAAAATAGTTTCCTAATGACACTAGAGTCATAGTGAAATTTACCCTTACTTCCGTTCAACCCCATAAGATTTTGCTTTATGTAAATTCTCTTAGTAATTACTCAATATATCGACCCTAGATCTTGTCTTTTGTTAAATCTAGTATTCTGGGAGTTGATTTAAACATACAATATTATGTCATAGATGTTTTTTTTCACAAAATCGCCTTCCGTTTTTAGACAGAGAAGTTCAAAAATATCGATGACAGTATTGCTAAATTTGAAAGATAGAGATGATACTACTGCTCATAATAATATTAACAATAATAATTGACATGATATGAATAACACAAACATAGTAATCTGTTAATTGGTATTATTTAAAATTGTCTAATGTCGAATTTGAGGTGTTCTATCACTTCCGCATGGTTTAATTTTAGGTCCTCCCAACTACATACATGAATCGGTGCATTTTGATCCCAAGATCACCGATGTGACATTGGTAGAGATAAAACTTTTGGATATGTAAGAAAATTTCATTGACCTTTGACCTTGAACATAAGACATTAACTTTTATTTATCTTAACTTGTTTTATTACACAAATCCCTGAATTCTGACATCAAAATACCTATTTTATTGTGAAAACATGAATTTTATGGTGTGTACATAAAGGTCATTGACCTTTGACTGACCTTTGACCTTGATAGTGAGATATTGCCTCACTTTCAAATGGTTAAGTTTCCATGTCAATTCAATTTCTTAATAAAATGTGCACATTTTGAAACCAAGACAATTACTTTTGCCATGCTTTATTGCAAAAGTATGATTTTCGGTATGTATTTCAATGTCATTGACCTTTGACCTTAAATTTGAGGCATTTTATCATTACAAAACGTTTTTATTTTATTCTATCTCACTTCATTTCACAAATCCATGCAATTTGACGCCAAGATCACCGATTTGCGCCATTGTCTTGCGAATATGCACGTTTCCATTGTTTTATTGCTAAAGTATGATTTTCGGTATGTATTTAAAGGTCATTGACCTTTGACTGACCTTTGACCTTGATAGTGAGATATTGCCTCACTTTCAAATGGTTAAGATTTTATGTCAAATCACTTTCTTAATCAAATGTGTGCATTTTGACACCAAGACAATTACTTGTGCCTTGTTTTATTGCAAAAGTATGATTTCCGGTATGTATTTAAAGGTCATTGACCTTTGACCTTACATTTGAAGTATTTTATCACTTCAAACTGGTTTTATTTTATTTTATCTCACTTCATTTCACAAATCCATGCAATTTGACACCAAGATCATCAATCTGCACCGTTGTATGGCGAAGATCCATTTTTGAAGCATATAGTAAAATGTCATTGACCTTTGACCTTGGAAAAAAGTACTTTCCCCAGCCCTGATTTGTCCTGATTTTTTTTTGGTGAAGGTTGACACCTTTACCAACTCAAATCAATTGAAAAACCATTTCCAATAATTTTATTCCAGATCGACCCCAATAGGGTCTAATTTCGGGTACAAAGGGGCCAGTTGCGCGAAATGGTCTTATATCTACCCTCTTCTTCATAGACATCATAATTTCTTATTTTAACAAACACACGTACAACTCCTAACAACTGCTCCATAAGCATTTACATTCTATGTGGTTTTTTGTGGTTTTTTTTTTTTTTTATAATTCGTTTTCAAGTCCTGGCCCTATAAGTGCAACTAATCCTTGAACAGTTAAAGCATACCAGATCGAGGCCACCCCAAGGGAAATAGAAAAAGTGCATAGCCACTGTAAACAGGTGGACTCTGTAGACAGGTTTGACTGTAGTTAGATCAGTGAATATAGAGATTTGATATCTGGTAGTGATATAAAACATATACTTTATTTCAAGATTTATATCTTGATCCAATATAAAAGCAAGCATGCGAGCTTCAAAGAGGAAAAATCAAAAGCAAAATTTTTAATGAGGAGTAAACAAAATAGACACTTGCTTACAAAATTGTTGAGTAAAATCTGCCAAAGATTTTAATGTAAGCCTATATCGAATCCGATTGGGCAAAAGTCCCGGGAAACATATTTTATTTTACCAAAACAATTGTCAGTTTCGGGGAACTAATGCCAACTATCTGTTTCGTTCCGCCAGAAAAAAATCTGTTTTAAGACACAGGATCCAATTTCCATGAGAATACATAGCTTTCCAGTTTGATAATTCAATACCCTCAGTGAGTAGGAGGTATTCTGCCCTATATCATTTTTTTTTTAAAGTAAACTATGTGTTGTTCTCATTATTTCATATATTGCTAAATGCGTCCGCAGAATTGGCTCAAACCGTGTGCCCTGCCTAGGCATAATTGGGTGGCCATCTCTTCCGACCATCTCTTCCCCCCCCCCCTGGAAAAATCTGGATCCGCCTCGCCATGCCGCTGATCTATGGAAATAATTATTTCATTCCCCTTTCTTCTGTTTGCTTTTATGTTTGCAACCATTTCTTCTTTCTTTCTTTTATTTTTTTATTTTTTTTTTTTTTTTTTTTTTTTTTTTTTTTTTTTTTTGCTTTTGCAGTTTGGTAACACCTTATTTCGGCGATGGTGGAAATTTTCTCCGGGGACGATTATCTATCCAGAAATCATGAAATCTGATATTCCTCTCGTGGAGAATTCATCATGTATTGATGCTGCATCATCATCTAAAGACAACAGAATAGCAGTTGCAACCGATAAATGCGTCTACGTCTTGGTAATAACCAAATCTTTACGTTAACTTGTTAAGGTTGACTCAATACACAGTCCCACACATGTCAAAATATGTATGTACCGGCATGTGACTGTATCTCTCTTGTGTCCTTCCTCCGCTGAGATCGGAGATCGTCGGCACCTAAAGGTATGGTCACACCGGCCGAGCGGAGCCTTGGCGGTCCTTTAGCGGAGACAAAAATTAATTACCGCTCGTAACCGTTCACCATCGCTAAACATACGTTGGCATCCACTAGCGCACCGCTGGATCAGCTCTCCAATCTGTCATGGTCCCTAGTTTCGCTCCAAAATGCAAAAGGTTTTGAGCCGCACAAAAGATTGCGAGCGATACAAAGAGGGCAATTTCCGCTCTGGCAAAGTTTACCACCGCTAAAACACCGCCCAGGCACCGCTAGACGCAAGTTTGTGGCCGCTTGGATCCGCTCGGTCAACGCAGAGTGACATCTTGCACATGCGTGCTTTGGTTCGCCGGAAGTTTAACCCAAAAGCCATGCCCCACTTTGGGCCGTCTTTGAAAAGATGATTCTGTCCATTGGTTGGGGATCCGAGGATTGAATGGAATTTTATTCTTTGAATTCCATTGTGTGAAGTACACTGCGTAGCACCTGGGAAATATTCCAGCTGCCACCACAGTGCATTCACACAAGAGAATATTTCAAAGTAATTAAAATTCCGTTGCGCTATATGTGATTGCTTTGTTGTTTGGGGTCTCAGTGGAAGGCAATGCAGATTTTTGCGTTGGCCTAGCGGATCCAAGCGTCCACCAACCATCGTATAGCGGTACCAGGGCAGTGTTGGAGCGGCCATGAACTTTGCCAGAGCCGTAAGTCCCCTCGCTTCTTTCCGCTCGCAATATTTTGTGCAGCTCAAAACTTTCAGAGCGGTAGGAGTGACCATAAGCGGTGGTCGAGCGGAAACCTGCGTTGACTTAGCGGAGGCGAACTTATGTTAAACGGCGGTGAACGGTTACGAGCGGTGATGAATTCTTGTCACCGCCCAGGACAGCTATTTAGCACCGCCCATCCGATATGACCAGGCTATAGAAAAAGCGGTGTTAGATGGGCGGAGGTAAGCGTTTTACAAAAGAGATCAATTGTTCTACCCACTTTGTGAGCGGTGACGAGCGTTGCCGAAATTAAATCCCCAATTCCTTCCGCTAAAGGACCGCTAAAGCTCCGCTCGGCCGGTGTGACCACACCTTTATGACCTATGCCGCTTTCATTCAAGGTCTTGTCCCCAAAGATACTTAAGACTTGTCCCCAAAGATACTTAAGACTCATTGAGTTTTAGTTGTCGAGTTGAGTGAAGGTTGCGGATGTAATAAAGTATCATTACGTTGTCGTTGCACCCCAATCGCCCAAAGAAAACAGGAAAACGCAACATCACTACGATATGATAGAGAATTTTAGGTTAAAATGCATAGGGACTTGATCATGAATAGAGCTTTAAAGTCTAATATTTCCTCTGTTCTCTTTCGTTCTCGTCCTTTCTTTCAGGAGCAAACCCGAAGCTCATCATCATTTAGATTTGATTTCCTCACTTTCTCATCTTCCCCGAGGACATTGTCAAGGACACAAAGCTAAAAAAAGTAAAGGAAGACCATAAATCCTTTGACATTGACCTTGATGTGGACAAGGTCAGGCAGCTACACTAGGGATCATGTAAGGACATTAGGCACACTTCGTTCAGATCCATTATCAAAATGGCTCTTTTCTTCCTGTTTTGCTATGTCTGATTCCTATATTCTCTCTTGTTCTCTCTTTCACTGTTCAGGAGCAAACTCTAAGCTCATCCTTCAGATTTGATTTCCTCACCTTCTCCAAGGAAATTGTGAAGGACACAAAGGAGGACCATAAATTTTATGACCTCGACTTCGATGTGGACAAGGTCAGGCAGTTACGCAAGGGATCATGTAAGCAACTTTGATTCATGTTAAACCTTAAGCCCCCCCCCCCCCAAAAAAAAAGAGAAATTGTTTGGATGCCCGTCACTGACTGACCCTCTTAAAATGGCCCGATCAGAAATTTTTGTTTTGCTTTTCACTAAAATAGAAAAATCACAGTATACACATTTGAAATATGACCTGAAAAGATATTTTCAGATGCTCTTTGGCTTTTCATCCGCTTTTAAGACTTATTTTCCTCCTGTGTTGTTTGTAATGTATTAAAAAATGTACCTAAAAAAATGACCTTTTTTTTAATGACCTAAGAACTGAAGCAGCTACCCTAGGTAAATAATATTTCTATCATTTTTTATACCTCTCTGCTGAATAGATGTTTACCAGCGGTTTCTATTAAATGGTTTGCTAGCGGAAAAGGATTCAGTCTCGCCCAATCCCGAGAGGTTCTCAGCTGCCAAACTCTCCCCAGTGTGTGACGACAAAGAGAGGTAAATACAGAGATGCCAACCATTCGGGAATATGCATAAGGATATAAGTTAAAAAGGGAATCACGGAATATTAATGATAATAGTGGCTACTTGTATAGCGCACAGGTCCACCTTATTGGTGCTCATGGTGCCAAAAGTTTTACAACCACTATTATCTGGCTTTAGCTGCTAGCCATTACGATGCTCTGCATTACAAGGAATTTCTTCCTGTTGTCCCTGTTTACCTCACCCGAATTGAGTGTAGCACAATGTGTATAAATTTCTTGCTGGATGAAATTATGGTAATGGCATTGGTTGGATTTTAATCTATGACCCTCAGGTTGAAAGGCAAGATTCAGAACCAGTACACCATCGTATTAATGATGAAAATGATGATAATGAATTTTATTTAGCACTTATCACTTCTTCATGAGAGGTCACAAAACGCTATACAATTGCAGCATTATTACCCTTGGCTTTAGCAATGCGGCTTTTAGGTTCATAAACTTTTTCAAGGAATAAATTGTGGAATTGTTGAATGTCAGAAATTGTCCTTGGTGGAATCTTCCTGAGGGTGTAGTTGTCATCCAGAGGGATTATTCTCCAGGGGGGGGGGGGCATTGTCATTTTGGGGGGGTTATATGGCATTTCCTGATATGATAGTGAAATATGATATTGTAGATTTATTTATTTATTTATTTATCTTTATTCATTTACAAATATTTATACAGAGTTGCCTGATGAGCAAATTATAGATAATGTAAATTAGAAAGAAAAATGACACTTCTTATTATCTCGCTTCTTCATTATTTTAACATGCATGCTGTTGCAATTCTCATTTGCCAGCACTCAACAATGTGCAATTGCCAAACAGTCATGACTTTCTCACAATGCTTCCTTGCTATTTGTATCATCCTATGTATATTTCTTGTTTGTATCTTGAAGGAGTGTCTTGGCCACATTGTCCTATGATAATAGGGCTGCAGTTTACTGCATTGGACAAGGACAAACCTGTACTGAGGTAAGTGCTTGGTTTTAATTCCTTGATTCAAGCGATGTAATAGGCAGATAGCCTCATGCATAATAATGATAATAATGATAATGATAATAGTTTATAGGGCAGTACCTATATGAATATACTCCACTGCGCTGTGATATTAGGGCCTGTGGATATTGTTGATAAAATAATGTATACATGTACAAGATGTTATTGAAAATCTTCAAGAAATAAGTGGGTTTTCAACAAGCTTTTAAAACAACAGAGGGAGATGATCTTATTTCTGATTATACTAGTTTAAATATTAATAGTTTAAATTCTAGAGATTTTATTGAGAATGTGATCTCTCAGAAGCATGCCTTGCGATAAAGTGTGAATTACTTTTCACTTGCTGCAATCCTGAAAGAGGGCGCTTCACAGAAAATTCACAGACAAGGACCCAGCATTCTCAGGTTCAATGTAATTCTTTGATTGCACTATTGAACAAAAACAAGAAAAGCATAAATGTTCTTGTCATCATATAAGCTGTTTGGTCTTGATTATAATTTCAATCATCGATATCTCTATTGTCATAGAGATTTGGAGGAAATGTGAGATTTACATTGACACTCGAAAAAAGTTACTGTTTAAATTTTGCAATTCAGGTAGCGAACCTTTCAGACAAATTGTACAAGTTTGCAAAGAAGACAGGCTTTACACTGGAATTTCCCAGACGGGATGAATCAGCTGACATGGAATCGACAGACATTGAGCCACACATTGAGCCACCAGACAAAGCACCAACAAATATGGGACTAACAGAGAAGGATCCAACAGACAAGCCATCAACAGACAAACAACCTGCAGATAAAGGGCCAACAGATAAGGAATCAACAGACATGGAACGAACAGACAAGGAGGCAACAGAGGCAGAGACAACAGACACAGCACCAACAGACGAGCAGCCAACAGACAAAGGGCCAACAGATATGGAACTAACAGACATTGAACCAGCAGACAAGGAAACAATAGTCATTGAGAGGATTTCAGATTTCGAGGAATGTGAGGGAAGGCTCAATTGCGTGCGTGTGACAGGTGAGAAGTTTAATGTACCTTACAGTGTAATGATGTTGATGATGATGATGATGATGATGATGATGATGATGATGATGATGATGATGATGATGGGGAGGAGAAGAAGAAGGAAGAGGAGGATGAGGAGGGGGAGGGGATGCAGATGATGGTAATGTTGATGATGATGAGGATGATTAAGAGGAGGAGGAGGAGGAGGATGATGATGATGATGATGATGATGATGATGATGATGATGATGATGATGATGATGATGGTGATGATGGGGAGAAGAAGAAGGAAGAGGAGGATGAGGAGGGGGAGGGGATGAAGATGATGGTAATGTTGATGATGATGATGATGAGGAGGATGATTAAGAGGAGGAGGAGGAGGATGATGATTGGTCATGATGATGATGATGATGATGATGATGATGATGATGATTATGAAGATGCTGATAGTGTTGATGGCAATGATGATGGTGAGGATTATGATGAAGATGATGAAGGTGATGACGACGACAATGATGATGATGATGGTGATGATAAAGATGATCATGATCATGAGGATGATGATGATGGTGATAATGATAGGGAGGAGGAGGATGATGGTGATGAAGATGATGATAGCAATGATGATGACTATGAGGATAATGATTATGATTATGATGTTGACAATTTTGATGACAATGAGGATCATCTTGAATGGCATGCCTGAATTCCAAAGGCGATAAAGCCTTCAGTAGGACATAAATCACAATCTGTTTCCCTCTTTTCGTTATGTTCACAGGTTTGGAATGGTCAAGAGTATTCAGTTCTTGTATTAGATATTCCCCACCCCAGAACAACATGCATGAATCAAAGGAGAATGGTTCCAATTCTAATGATGAGATGAAAACCAAGGACTTCATCCTTCTAGCCACAGCCCTGAAGAGCAAACATGTGATCATCTGGAAGTTTTCTTGCCCTGTTACAAAGGAGTGAGTATAACTTTCTCACTTGTTTTCGTCTCGATCAAAGGATTCAGCCGGATGAAAATATGAAACTCTATAATGTTTGATTTCTTGTAATTCTCTGCTCTTACCCCATTCATTTGGCAAATCTTGTTTGCTTGTCCTTTTCTAGCCAACCCTTTGAAAATGTCTTGACTTGAATTTTATTTCCATAGGTTATTTTTTTTATACTTATCATTACTGACTTTAAAATATATAGAATGTGCAATTATTTAACCAGGATAGTCTTTAGAAGAGGTTGCTTGGATTTTGTTTATCTTTCATTTCTTATGTCCCTCATGAAATGTATTAAAATTTGGGGAAGAAACTTTTCTGACGTAGTCAACCCCAGAATTAAAAAAAATGGAAACCTTTAGACAACCAAACAATCATTTGTGTGTTTTTTTCTTCTTTCTGCCTTATTAGGAGCACATGTGAGCTGGTTGCAGTCATCCACACTGATGATCACCCCACAGCTATACAGTGGTGTCACTGTGGCGGGGATAACAACAACAAAGGTGGGATGTCTAATAGAAGCAGTAGCAGAAGTCATAGTATCAGTAGGATTTGTAGTACATGTAGTAATAATGATAATAATAATAATAGATACAATTTTTATAGCGCACGTATCCACTCTGCTGAGTGCTCAAGGCGCTTTGCATTTATTACCATGGCTTTAGCCCAACAGCCACCAGCGCACTTGGCATTTCAAGGAATAAAGATTCCTGCCAGTTACCCATTCACCTCACCTGGGTTGAGTGCAGCACAATGTGGATGAATTTCTTGCTGAAGGAAATTGACGCTATGGGTAGGATTCGAACCTACGGCCCTCTAGTTGAAAGGCGAGAGTCATGACCACTACACCACGACGACATAAACAGTAACAGTAGTAATCATAGTACTCGTAGTATTAGTAGGATTTGTAGTACATGTAGTAGTAGTAGTAATAATACTAGTAGTATGTTACCACAGCTATATATTGGTGTCACCATGGTGGGGATAACAACAACAAAGGTGGGATGTCTAATAGAAGCAGTAGCAGTAGTAATACTAATACTCGTAGTATTAGTAGGATTAGTAGTAAATGTAGTAGTAGTAATACTAGTAGTATGTTACCACAGCTATACATTGGTGTCACAGTGGTGGGGATAATGACAATAAAGGTGGGATGTTTGATAGAAGCAGTTGTAATAGAAATAGATGATTTGATAGTATATCCACATTAAAATTTCAATTTTACAATAAGTGATCAATTTTGTATGTCATACTTTGAAAAAGTCCTTCATTGTGTACAAGAAGTATAGTAGAATCTCATTTACTGGAGGTTTTTTTAACATACCAGAGTAACACAGTTTGATGTAATGAGAATTCATTGTTATGTGAACTGAATTTACTTTTATTGTGGGCAGCAAGAATTAATTTTGATGCTCAAACTGACACTGATGTCATCACTTTTGTACTGTTTTGTTATAGCACATAAAGTTTCTTGAGATTTGCAGAAGGTGAACAGCATTTAAAAAATGTCTCGTAGGCACCAGTTACAAAGAATCCCAGAAGCAACATGATTGAACAAGACTCTTTGTTTAATTCACAGTTAGATGCCTGCGAACAAAGAGTCGTGTTGAATTGTGATGCTTCAGAGGCCCTATGTGACTGGGGCTTACCAGCATTTTATGCTTAAAAAGACTTATTATATCTCTCTTTATTTTGCTCCATATTCTCTATATACTTGTTGAAATATCTTTCTGGTAAATTTTCTCGATTGCAGCTTACCTGGCCACTGGTGGATATGAAGGGTCGATAACTGTTTGGGGCATCTCTTTCGAGGGAGATGTGACGATACAAAGAGACCTAGATCTGTGGCAAGAACATGATGATATACCTATTCAGGGACTTACCTGGGTCCCATCATTATGCGTAAGTGTATGGGGGTGTTGCTCAAAAGATGCAATAGATCACAAGTTGTAGTTAATCGGAACATGCCAATCAAAATCATTGTTTCATGCGCGTCTTGATTTGCGATGAATTGCAACTTTTGAACCCTCTGAATGTGCAAGTTGAAAGAGAACTAGACCTGTGGCAAGAACATGATGATATACCTATTCGGGGTCTTAAGTGCAGTATGATGATGCAAAGAAAGCTAGACCTAGCGAAATTTCAAGGAATTCCATGGAACAGTTGTCAAATTGCATACCCCTGGTCTTTCTTTACTAAATAATGTTTACGAAAAAAAAACTATGTTTGTTAACAAAGATCATCCCAAATTAGGTTACAGGAAGTTTCATACATATCTGTTAATATGAACACAAGAAACACTGAAGATTATTTCTTGAAGTTTCTGCCCTTATTGATATGGGTTTTGCAATTGCACGAATGAAGGCTGCCAAAGAGTCATATGATTTTATATGCAGTTTATTTAGTGTAATCCAGTGAATTACATCCCAAACCAAGTAGAATGTCAGCATTTTGTGATATTTTTCATATTTCTGTTATTTTGATATTTGTCATATTTTTCATATTTCCGTATTTCTGTTGTGCAGACTGGTAAATCATTTGTGCTAGTAGCTGCCAAAGGACCCTGTGTGCTACTCTTCCAGATTCACCTTGTAGAAGGGAGCATGAAAGTGATGCACCAGTCTCATACAGTCACAATGCACACAGCAATGATATCAGGTAAAGTACTCACAGCTTTTTTTTTCTAGGTTGAACATTAGGAGACCTTCTAACCGTAATTAGGATAATAATAGTAATAATGATAATGCATCTTATTTACCCAGGGTAGCAGCATCAGATCAACGAACTGTTCTCCCAGCGGGCCCTGCAATAACATAGAGCTATTATTTCCCCGGTTTATAGAATTCAAACCTCCAAGCAAACTATGTACCAATATAAAAAATTTCCACTCCCTGGGGAGTATTACAGCAGGCGCTTCATAGCAGTCAATACCATTATGAATTTTTTAGGGAAGCATATGTGATCTTGATCTTTCCAATTCATGTTTCAATGTACATATAGTCTTATGATTTTTAAAGATAAATGTACCATTAGATTCCCAAGGAAACTGCTTTCCTTTTCTCTTTTGGGGGCAATGTAATCCCTATTTTTCAGTCTTGAATGTTGCGAAGTTGACACTAGAATCATGATTGCCAGTATCAATGATTTTGTTTATCTTGTAGTAAAACTGAGAATTACTATATATACATGTACATCTGAAACTGCCTTAATTTAGTCTCTTCAGAATTCAGAAATCTATTTAATTTCTGAAAAATTTGACTTTAAAAAAGTGGACATCATGAACACTGTTTTTCAAGTACTGTGATTAAAAAAAAAGTACAAATATTTTGAAAACTCCTTTTAAATCAGAAGCACTAAAAAAATTCATCCACATAGATGTTTGCAATACATCATGTTATAAATCTATATCTCATTATTAATTGTTGTCACTCTATCAATAGAAATGAGGATACCGATTTTTGGTATGCTTATAACTTTTTTATCATGAACATCATTTCAAGAACAATTTTATTTTATTGGAGGTGCCGTGGTGTAGTGGTCAAGACTCACGCCTTTCAACCAAAGGATCGAAGGTTTGAGTCCCACCCATGGCATTAATTTCCTTCAAGAAATTCATCCACATTGTGCTGCACTCAACCCAGATGAGGTGAATGGGTACCTGGTAGGAATATTTATTCCTTGAAACACCAAGTGTGCTGGAGGCTGCTGGGCTAAGGGTAATAATAATACAAAGTGCCTTGAGCACTCAGCAGATTGGATACGTGCCCTATAGAAATTGCATCTGTTATTATTATTACCTTTTCTATCTGAAATGCAGGTATGTGCAGTGCGAGAAACAAAGTCTAAACATCATCCACAGATGGGAGTATACAGGTTGCTGAAGTCACAGAAAAAGATGGTAAGGTTAATGCAACCTTTATGCTTCTATTTACACTACACACGAAAAGTTAAGCATCACTCTTGAATGCGTATATGAGTTTTAATCAATGTTTTATGTATCTGGAATTAACCAAATACAAATGTTTTGAATGTCATCAAAACACTGTAATCAATTTCAGAGATGAATGACTTGTGTACCATATGTCCCAAAAAAAATGACAATGGGGCTTTCAGTATTAATAACTTTTGAAAATGAATATGAAAATAGATGCAGTTTGGCATGTCAAATATATAACTATTCATCTATATTTGGTGAAAATTTCAGGAGATTTGCTTGAGTGGTTACAAAGAAATGAAGCTTTTTGTATTGGATGTCATAATTCCGTTCTGCACAAGTTTGTGAGGATAGAGACAGTAACATTCATTTTGACCAGTGAAACATTGGAAGTTGAAGTAACCATTGTGCTTTACACGTCTCCATCCTCACAAACTTGTGCAGAATGGAATTATGACATCCGCTACAAAAAGCTTCATTTCTTTGTAACCACTGAAGCAAATCTCTTGAAATTTTCACCAGATATAGGTGAATAGTCATATGTTCGACATGCCAAACCGCATTCATTTTCATATTCATTTTCAAATGTTATTAATCCTAAAAGCCCCGTTGTCATTTTTTGGGGGGACATATGGTATGTTCAATGATGTCTCTACGCTCCAGTACACATCGTGAAAATTGCAAATATTCTGAAATGATATGATTCGTTAGTAGTGTAATACCCATTATGACATACATGTGTTTTATTTAGTTTGATTTATTAGGTTTTGTATTATAAAGATGTAATTTTCATTTTTAGCCATGAGAATTGTCCAGTTCAGTCAACTTTGTTATTCAAACTTCTCTAAGGGGGTGTTGCTCAAAAGTTGCAATTGATCGCAAGTTGCAGTTGATCGGAATGTCCCAATCAAAATCATTGTTTTATGCACGTCTTATTAAATGCGTATACCGTGAGCGAATGAAATGCCCGTTACAATTTGCAAACTTGCAGTTGATTTGCAGTTGATTTTGAGCAACACCTCCTTAGTCAAATAATTGCTTAAGTCATTTGGATTTTTGGAACAAATCATATCGAACAGATTCTTGTGGTCCCAAAGCATTTAACATGTATATGCAGAGATACCTGAATTTATTATAACTTGATTTCTGAATCTATTAGATTAGAATCTACCTCATATGTGTCAATTTTTTTTATTCTTTTCCATCCGATCTTTGACCTGTAGGTATTTCCATACATGTTAGTCTGCTAGAAGAACCCAAGTACGTGGTGACCTAAAGAATAAATAGAATGTGTGTTTCACCCAATGGAATCTTCCTTACAATTGTCACATATTATTTATTCTTTATCTTTTGACCTTCAACCTTTGACCCCCAGGTATATCTATAGATGTTAGGCTGCTGGAAGAACCCAATTACATGATGACCTCAAGAATAAATGGAATGTGTGTTTCACCCAATGGAATCTACCTCACGACTGTCAACAGGTAATTATATCTACACCTAATGTTTGGCATGGCCATGGCCATGAATTCTTAAATAAATGAATTATTGAATGAGTAGTTACTGATTAGTTGCTGAACATATCCATATAGCTATTAAACGATTATTTTCATAAGTGATTGAAGAAATAATTAATGAAATTAATGACTGAATAAAGAATTAATACTAAGAAACAAATATTGAATGGTTCATGGGTACATCTGATTCAATCATTTTTATCCATTTCATTTCAGGCACTATTTCTTCGGCACCCGAAAGGAGAAATCCAATCTGAAGTTTCACCAGATAGCATCGGATCAAGAGGCAGAACAGATGCTTTTGGAGCCCAAAGGTATAAAGAGTACCATTTTACTGATCTGTGAACTTGTAAATCATAATCAGTTTCTTATTCTTTATAGCCTCAATCTTTTCTCTCTCTTTTTCTTTAGAACCAAATATATTACATTTGACCTGTGATTTAGGGCATTGTCTTGTTCAGAGATATATATCTCAATGGAACTGAAATATCTCCTTGAACACATTCATGCTCTAAATAAAGTCATATTAAGGGATGGCAGGCATGTATCGAGGGGGGTCTGAGGGGGCATACCCCATTAAAATAAGGGAAGAAAGAGAAAGGTGGAGGGGGAGACGTAATATTTTATTTTATTTACTGGTGATGGTGAGGATGATGATGAAAATAATAACAATGGAGATGATAAAGATGATGATGATAATAATGATGGTAGGAGAGTAATTACTTCTTGATTTTTCTCACATACTTCAGGACGAATTTGTTCCAAGTTTGACTGCTTTGACTGGCTCTACCCGAAGCTAACTCCTGATGGCGCAATTCAAGATCCGACCAAAACAATACTATCAGATGACGTCCTAGCTAATAGAACCCACAGCGAAACGCTCCATCTTTTGAAAGTGAGACGATTTGTTGTGATGATGGTCATACACAGGATGTGCAGGGAGTTGTCAACTTCGAGAGGAAGGAAGAAAGACCAGCTAGATGAGAATATCAAGCCACATGTAAGTCTCAAAATTAAGTTTTTCAGTGCCATTTACCCTCGAATGATTTACAAAATGATGTTCAGTGTCATCATCATCATTCTAATCCTCATCACAGTTGCAATTACCATCGTTATCATAATGATCATTAATATCATCATTATCACCAACTTTATCTAGGTCTTCATCTTCATCATCATCATCATCACAACCACCATCATCATCATCATCATTATCACCTCATTACCATCAGCATCATCATCACCTTCACCATTATCACCATCACCACCATCACCACTACCATCATCATCATCGTCATCATCGTCATCATCATCACCATCATCATCGTTATCATGGTCATCATCATCATCATTATCACCATCACCACCACCACCATCATCATCTTCATCATCATCAACATCGTCATCATCATCATCATCATCATCATCATCATTATTATCATCATCATCATCATAATCACCATCGTCGTTGTTGTTGTCGTCGTCATCGTCATCATCATCATCATCTTCTTCTTCTTCATTTAATATAATCATCATCATCATCTCCCTCTTCTTCATTTAGTAACTATAATCTTTATCATCATGATCATCATTTTCTTCTTTTTCTTCATTTAATACAATCATCATCATCATCATCATCATCATCATCATTTGTTGTGATGATGGTCATACACAAAATGTACAGAGAGATGTTGAATTTGAAAGGGAGTAAGCCTAAGTAGAAATGAAGTTTGTTTTTAGTGCCATTTACTGTCATGTGTCACTGGAACAAATAAAGTTTTCATTAATCCTCACTTATTTCAGAGAACCTGCAATTCCATTTGAAAAGCATGAATAACATTTCCTACCTAAACTAGTCACCAAGTAATTAAGCTTTCTCATGAAACTAGTTTTTATCAAAAAAGCTTAACACTTACATGACACTGGGTGTTGGTAGTGTCTTGAAACTTTAATCAATCAATCAATCACATACTTACTAATACATCATATTCATCATAAATATCATGGTCATCATGATCTTCATCATCACCATTATCCTTATGACCTCTATCACCTTTATCATCATTTTATTGTCATCATCATCATCATTATACACTCCTAATGACCTTAAAACAAGTGTCTACTCAAAAATGATTTTTTTTTTTTTCAACAGGAGCCTAAAAATGTGAGAACAGAACAAAAAAAGTTTGAAGAAAATCGAACAAGTACATGTAACAAAAGAGTTATGAATTTTTAAAGATTTTGAAAAATTAGCAAATCAGTGAAAATTTTCATACATGTTGCCAATTTGACAACATCATGGATACCCTACTTACCAGAATTTTCTTTAAATTTATGGTGCAAAATTCATCATTTCTACAGAAAAATACTGATTTTGTATGAGGGTAAACATGCAAATAGGTGATTTACATATCTACTATGAAGATATCTTATAGTTAAAGTTTTGAGGAGATCATATCTTTGGGGACAAAAGTAATATGTTATGATATCGATATGCATATAATAATGTTCAGTTGTGCACATATGACGTCATCAATTGTCAGTTTGTCTTAAAATTGAAACATTCCTAACTTTCTTATCACTTGTCCAATTTTTCTCAAGCTTTTTATGCCTCCGCCACCGTAAGGTGGTGCTGGAGGCATTATTTTCTTCTGTTCATCTGATTTTTCTGCTCCTGGTGAAGAAATATTATTTTGGGGTTGAATCTTCTTTTAAGTACCAAGATTCCAATATTTGAATAATATCATGCATTTGTAATAGTATACTTTTAAGAAATCACACTATTTGATGTTATATTTTTTTTATTACAGAAAGAAAAGGAGAGGGCAATCACGGACCAGATTTTCAAGCTGCATGTAGAGAACAGCTTGGAATTGTTGGTTTCAGGTTTGTTTCTCTTTCACCTGCAAGACTTGTATCCATTCTCATCTGCAAGTAATAAAGATACATTATATCGCAACCATAATAAATAGCTGTCAGATGACCTGTAAGCTATGTATTCAATACGCCCCCCCCCCCCCCCCCCCCAAATAAATGTTTGGATGCCTAATGATGATCAATTGCGCTGGTCATTCAGAAAAAGTGATTTCTATTTTTCTTTAATTTTGGAACTGATTTCAAGAAGAAAATTAGACTTAGGATGTAGAGAAAAGCCCTAAAACATCTGAAAATTACTTTTCAGGTAGACTCATATTTTCCCTTAATTTTATTTTGAATTGTTTTTATTTGAGTGAAAAGAAAAAAAAACAAAGGTTCTGCTATTAGGTACCAGCAAAGCATAGTGCCATAAATAAATGTTACCTTTGTTATAAAGTGATTCATTGGCAAATCATACACATTCACTCTTAGAACAGATGAACAACAAGAATTTGGGGGCTTCTTATAAATGGATTTGGAACATTTGGGTTGTGACAGAGACTTTCTTGAAATTTACTTTCCAAAACTTTTATCTTTGACCATACTACAGATAGTAATGAGAAGGAAGAGAACACTGGAAGAGGGAAGCTTGTCAAGAAGCTTATGTCTGATTGGCTGACGATATATGAATCACAGACCAATGAACCAATCACAACGCAGAATACATCACAGATGGATGCATGCGAGAGCTGAAGGTTATGTGGAGAAGATATCCTTTGCAAAAATCTCTTGGAATATAATTGAATAATTCTTGCCTTATCCCAACATGAATAAACACTGATTGACTTGGAATCTTGGAATATCACGCGTAAAATGTAAAATTGTGTAAATTATTCTAATTCAAAGAAGAAAAAGTAAACCTCTCTAGAGTAAGAATAGGAAACTCTGCTTGAGCATAGTACAGTGGAACCTTGTTATAAAGAGGTCGCATATAGCGAGATACCTGTTATAACAAGGTGATTTTATTGGTCCCAGCTCTTTATAGTTCTTTGGTTTTTTTACCCTGATATAGTGAGGAACCTGATATAACAAGGTAATTTTCATGGTCCCAAGAATCTCGTTATAAAGAGGTTTCACTGTACATGTACTGATATGCATTTTTTCAAAGACGTGAGTGTATATTCATAATGAGGTCCTTGGGACCATGAAAATTACCCTGTTATAATTGGTTTCTCACTTTATTAGGATTAAAAAAACCAAAGAACTATAAAGAAATGGGACCAATAAAATCACCTTGTTATAACAGGTATCTCACTATATCCAACTTCTTTATAACGAGGTTCCACTGTGTATTTATTCATTCATTTGTATTTCTTATTTTTCAAAGATTTCTTTGTTAAATTATTGGTTACCGTCAACTCTCCCCAAATCAAATAATTGCCTAAGTTAATGTAATTTTTTTTTGGGGGGGATCATCTAAAACCTCTGTAATTCACCTCTTTTGAGTCCAATTTCTCTAAAGTTTAATAGAGTTTTGTGGTCTCAAGATATTTGGCTTTGATTTGATTCAATTTGGCAGAATAACCTGTATGGAAGTAACAAATTAAATTTTTTCTAAACATTAGATCACTTTAGCAACTTCAATACTTGAAATAACATTAAAGGTAGAATACTTCTTTTGCAGCCTAAAATGTGACTTTCCAAGATTGTTGGGTTATGTTGAAGAGAACTAAATGTTAGAACTTATCACCAATCAATTAAAGCCCAAGTATAGTTTTGGTAAAAGCGAATATTTTTATCGCCAAGTTTTGTCTTCAAATCTACTTAAAAAGAAACATGATATCATGAACATGTTGTACAAAAGATTGTACGAAAAATTAACAAGTTTTGGAAAAGTTATAACCTAAAGTGTGGAAAATATTTTAGCGTCGTAGCCCCCGACGCGAATTCAATATTTTCTTTCTTGATAAAGGACAGCTTCTCATGAACAGAATTGGATAAAAATTTCAGAATTTATTCTTTATGTATTCCTTTTTAGCATGCTTTAATAAAATCTTGGAAATAATTTTCTATATGCCCGATAAGAAGCAAAATATTGTTATAACCAAGAGAGGGCGCTAAATACGATTTAACGGTCAAATTCAAATTTTCAAAAGAATTCGCTCGTAGAAAAATATGCTATGATCTTGAAATGTGTATAGAAACTATATGTCATGGTATATATCCCCAGAATTCACATTTCTTTAATCTTTACCAAAACTATACACGGGCTTTAAGCGCAAAGATTAGTCATGATAGGCGCATTTATAGTTATTCCAATAATAATTCTTTTATTCGGGCCTCGAATTAATGGACCGTGCGTTCAAAATTCAAAACAGCAGTTGTCTCTCTCAGTGCGTATTACGCATGATGTGGCAGTGTATTGAAGTGCGCACTGTATGTGCTGTTAAAATGTTTTGTGTGTGTGTGTGTGTGGTACCGTAATACGCTAGGTGTATCGCAATACCATTGGTGTCAAGATGAATTATGATAGATCACATTTTTATTTGAATTAAATATTCTGGACTACATTCGACCAAAATACTTCATAGAGGTTATTATTTTGGCATAGCTGAGGTACACAACAAGTTGTAAGCATAACTGTAATATGTGCAAATGTAGTTTTCTACCTTTAAAACCTGTCTTATTGGAGATAGGGTTCAGTAGAACCTTGTTATAAAATTAAACCTTGACTCATTGCATCACATATCCCTCTCAGATCCCGAGAAGACGGTTCCTGTAAGAACGGACACAGATGGAGTAAGTCATAAATAGATAATGATATCAAGTTTTATTTCATTCCTCTAATTGGCATTACTAAAAGACTCATTCTGTTGCTATAATATTTCTCTTACATTCATGCAGAGATTCTATCATTGATACTAATGGTTTTTAATTGCCTATCATGTTGCCAATGTGCAGATTTATCACAACTTTGATATTTATTTTATCATCAAATGATGAATTAATGCACAGTTGGAATGTTATTTCTGCCTTCCTTTCTCTTTGTGCTACTGCATTTGCTATACAGTGAACTCTGCCTGAGTTGGACTTGTCTAAACTTGTCGAAGTCGACTAATTGCTTTATAAAGTCGATGGGACTTTTTGGGCCAAAATATCAATGATGTGTTATTTACCTCTTCAAGTAAAACTTCTCCTAAAGTAAATTGAACAATTTATTGTGGCCCCAAGAGATTTTTTGACTATTTCAATGATCCTCAACCAAGGTATTGAACCTTTGCAGAAATGTGTCAAATGGTTCTGGAAGGGTTACTACATGTATTCCATCTTCATGTTCTTTTCATATTCTTTTCTACAGAGCGCTGTAGCCTGTCACTGCTGCTATGTCAGGCATTGAGATCCAGCTACTGTGCCTACTGCAAAACTTGCTATGCTTCACCGCAGGAATCAGGTATAATTTTTTTTTCTCTCTCATAATAGGACATTTTTTATACCTGAGTGATTTTAAGTGTCTTTTTTTCCTTCACCCACGAAAAGGAATAACTACATGATACATTCTGAACATGAGAGAGGATAATTGAAGATGGTGATTATCGTTAGCATGAGGGGAGGTGGATCATGATAATGATGATAGATGATGACGACGACAACGACAACAACGATTTTTGTAGGAAGAGGAGTGGGTAGGGGGTGATGATGACGATGATGATGATACTTCTATATTAGAAGGAAGAGGGGATGGGAAGGATGATAATGAAGAGGATGGAGACAGAAGAGGCATGGAGGAGGAGGATGGGGAAGAGGGATGACTGTGGGAGGGGAGGAGTGATGCCAATGTAATGACAATAATGATTATGATGATGGTGATTACATTGGTGATGATGATGATTATGATGATTATGATGATGCTATTTCTATTCAAGAAGGAAGAAGAGGGGATTTTAATTCTATGTTAAAAGGAAGAAGAGGGGATGGGGAGGATAACGACAAAGAGGAAGGAGGAAGAGGGATGATTCGGGGAGGGAGGAGTAAAGAAGAGAGGAGGGAAAGAAAGGAGTCAGAAAAAGGGGAACTACAGTTTTGAGGATAACAACAAAAATGGTTGTGGTGTTGAAAATGCTTAAGATGGAGATAATGATCATAAATGTTATTTTAACTTTTGTTTTCTTTCTTCTCCCCCATACCCCCTTCTCCTCCTCAATTCTACAGACGATGCCTGGCTCCAGAATCTTCTCAGCTCTTATTGCCTGTGGTGTGATGGACCGCTCATACACAGATGACAGGAGCAACCACAGACCAGAACAATTTTATATTCTCATTTAAATTTGCTCTGAATATGGACAAATAAAGTGCAAAACTACAACTCCATTTTCTCATTTTATCAAGAAGTCGTGTCTCCAGGAATAATGCGAACAGAGATATGGCGCCTCTGGTGTGACGGACCGCTCATACACAGATGACAGCAGCAACCACAGACAAGAACAATTTGATATTCTCATTCAAAGTCGCTCTGAAAATGGAGAAATAATGTGCAAAACTACAACTCCACTTTCTCATTTTTTTTCAAGAAGTTGCTTTCTCCAGGAATATTGCGAATCGAGAGATGACGTTAAACGGAGAAAAGGATCCATAGATACAATGTTCTGAAATATTAGACATTCATTATTTGAAATCAGTCTCAGACGGTCGAAGGAAATGAAAGGATGTAGTTTAGAAATGTGTATCATTCAATTCTGAATATTTACGCCAGAAGAAGGAGAGAGAAAGAGCATCGCCATCTTAACGTCTCCATCCGAAATTTTGACAGTATTTTTATATGCTTCTCAAATGAAGAAAAGGCATTTGGATCAGCTGTTTGCGTATTCTTTTTCTAATGAATATCCCAGAAGATTGCCCCCGTACCAATTTTGTTCAGTAAATACACACAACCCTTTGAGAGTGTGTAAAAATGGTATTATAATGTCCCTCCACTTTTCAACATGATCCGTTTTCCCTGCCTTATCTTTTTCACTGATGAAAAATAGCAGGTACTCCTGTATAAATCTTTTGATAACCTAAATTGACATGATCAGGCAAGTTCTTCCAGAACTAATCTAGGTATTAATTATTTTATGTCATTTTTTTTTTGTAATACAGTGGAAACTCTGTAAGGTGCTTGGCACCATCAAAAATACCTTGTTATGGCACTTCGCAGTGATCTCTTTATAGCATGGTTTGACAAAATAATAAGTTATAAAGAGCTTGGACTTCTTCTTCTTCTTTCGTATGAGTGTAGTAGTGTTTTATGCCACATCCTGCAGTTGGGTGAGCCAGTCAGTCTGGGCATCACAGAGGTTCGATAGGTCAGTCATCCCATTAGGTGGTTGGAGTACCGGGCAGCTTGGACCACATTCTTTATCCCTTATTATCAGGAAATTTGTAATATCAAATCACTTTATATGGAGTTTCCACTGTACATGTGTGTCCATTTCTGAAATAGACATGTGTACCTGAACAATTTCTTTAAGAAATGATATACTTTGTAACATTAAAGACACAGTCTTGCAGTATATGAACTCTTGTTGAAAGCTATGTATGATTTCTGTCATTCACTTGATTTAAAGTAGCATCATAAACTCCTCAAAAAAAGTTTGGAAATCGAAGCTTACGGACACATAGCAAAAATATGAGAAATTTATTTCCATATCGAGTCATATCACTGAAAAGAGTGCTTTATTATAGAATGACACCTCATTTGTTTCCAGAGGTTATTTCACAGCTGAGTAATTCCTTTTGAAATA
>BQKZ01000750.1:89409-107808 GCA_036244855.1 Temnopleurus reevesii
TTCATCCTCCCATACTTATACATTATTGACCAAGATTTAGCAGAAATTGACTCATTTATTCTAAAGTTAACGCAGTAACAGACTGTTTAGGGTGATTTAGAACAAGTTTATCTTAGTCCTGTGACCTTTGACCTTTGACCCTCTGAACTAAAAATCTGATCAGCGCATCCTCATCTGCTTATACATACTTCAGCCAAGTTCGGTCAAATTCCGTCCAACAGTTCTGAAGTTATTGTGATAACAAGTTTTGGACGGATGCACAACACAAAAAGATATTATGCCTCCGGCAAAACCTTACCATGGCGGAGGCATAAAAATTGTAGGGGCAGTCTGTAAAACCAATCACACCTTTTTTTAGTGGGGTAGGGTTATTGATCAACATGTTTATTTCACTTTCATAAAATTGGACATGGCATCTTAAAAATAACAAGCACTACTAGAAGAATGATTTTTCTTCACACTTTTGTTTATTATCAGGTAATTGTCATATCGAAATTCCCTCAATCTGTCAACCCTCACTTTCATACTGATATCCATTGAGATTGATACCACTTATCCAAACATAAAAGACAATTTTGGGGTTGGCATCCCTACATAGCCCAGACGGTTGGCGTTTGCATTTTTCAAAGAAAACTTAAGAAAACATACCTTGCATCAATTTTTCATTGACAGAAGTCCCATCAGTAGAGCCTCCGATACCATCTGTGCTGAAGTCAATCACAGCTCCACTGTCTAGAAGACTAGGACCCTTCCTGGCAGCAACGCCTTGACTTTCTCCTTGAGTGGCGTCATCAGTGGCTCCCGATTTTGGATCATCGATGTTCGCAGCTGCTTCTAAACCAGAATCTGGACCGCTATTTTCCAGAGAACTCAATTCAGGCTCAGAGACAGGGTCAACAGCTTCCGATGGCTCTTCAGTAACCTGGTCTTTGTCTGGAATCTCTTGAAGGATCGCTGAAACCTTCAAGTCTTCGCCTGGTTCTTTAGGGTCAATCACTGGGGATCTGGGTCTTGGAACTTGGCCATTCAGTGCTCCAAGCATTGATCTGAAAGACTGACCAGGATCTCTGGGGTGGGAGGCAGGACCCTGATCATCAGAGACCTCATGCCCTGATCCCGGACCCTGATCAACCACGAGCCCAATAAGGGATCCAGACATGGACCCTGGACCCTGATCAATCAGGACTGCGGACTTGACTCCTAGACCCTCATCATCTAGGACTACAGACTTGGCTCCTGGACCCTGGTCAAGCAGAACTGCGGACTTGGTTCCTGGACCCTGCTCTTCCAGGACCCTAGACATAGGCACTGGACCTAGATCATACAAAACCTCACGCTTGGAGCCAAGGCCTTGATCAACCAAGACTCCAGACTTGGGCCTCTGACCTTGATCATCCAAAACTACATGCAATGATCCTGGAACCTGATCACTCAGGACTCCAGGCTTGGATCCTGGGATCAGATCATCTTGGGGTTTAGACTTAGGTCCAGGAACCCGAACCATAGTTCCAGATTCTGGTTCTGGAGCTGGCACTGGAATCTGGCATTCCAAAGGTTGATGGATCTTCTTCAAAGTTGCAGCCATTCCAAGAGACAAGAATCCATGATCCCGTCCCTGTTCCACTGTACAAAAAAAATCAATATTAAAAAAGATAATATTCATACATGTCCAACCCATACTTTCTTCAATCTCTTTTTTTTTTTGGTTCCACTTTCTAAGATATATATCACTTGAGAGGCATACATGAACTGCAATCTGTGTCTGACTAATGATTGAAGAAATATCGACCAATTTTTAAAGAGTTTTCAGTTGGTAACGTCCCTTGAATACCAGGAATCAAACTAATGCAATTTCTGGAGTTGCAAGTACTAAGTATTTCTACAAGGAAATCAATCCTTTAGATAAGTGACATCTGTACATTTACATTGATTCTCAACAAATAGGGGAGTGTACATCTCTGTTGAACTATACCTTAGCATTATTACAACTGATAGCATAGCACAGATATGGGCATATCCACATGGACGGTAACAGAATTACATGCCAATTTGAGAATCATTTTTCTTTGTTATAGCTCAGTGACAGACTCTTAGGCCCATATTCCGAGTGCGAGGTTTAACTTAAGCCAGCTCTAAGTCATTGTCATTTAGACTCTTGGTTTAACTTTTGAATAGCCGGGGTCTAAAATACAATGACTTAGTCCCGGGTTAAATTAAACCTCCCTATCGGAATACGGGCCTTAGAGACTGATCAAATTCTTGAAATGTAGTATAATTGGAACATAGATAGAACATAGATAGATGGAACAAACATTTTACATTGTCCACATCAAAGGCACCAAGTTATCAAGAATATAAGTAACCGAACTACATCAGAGAATTTGCTCGTTTTGGTCATTAAATAGTTCAATACATTTGAAAAATTGTATCTAGGATATTTCATATTAGAGCTTGTCAATTTTATACTAATCACTTCACAGATTCCAAGAAAATTACTGACAGTTTCCTGTCTGCGAGCAAAATCAGAGGCATCTTTTAAATACATTCCCAGATTTTTCCCACAAGGAATTGCCCATATAGTCTTCGGTTCAAAGATATCAAAAGGGTAGCATATATTCAAATCATTTTTGCGATGATAATGCCTTAACAATGTTGTTTAGTTCTGTGACTTGAACGCACTTATGTAAGGGGGAAAAACATGGGTTGGATGGCCAAGAATGGCTTTTTTGAAAAATTGTGTGGGTTGGCTGGAAAAAGTTTTTTTAATACATTAATTTTATATTTGGAACATATTTCAGGTAGAAAATAAATACTTACTGAATGAAGAAAAAAAATGTCTGAAAACAACTTTCAGGTTTTATTTCACATGTTGATAAATAATTTTACTGAAATCTTAGTGAAAAGGAACAAAAAAAATTCAGGTCGCACCAATTTTTTAGAGTCGGTTAGTCTTGGGAATCTAAGGGGGTGTTGCTCAAAAGTTACAATTGATCGCAAGTTGCAATTGATCGGAACGCGCCAATAAAAATCATTGTTTCATGCGCATATTGTTAAATGTGCACACCATGACGCGCGAATGAAAATGCGCGTTACAATTTTCAAAGTTGCAGTTGATTTGCAGTTGATTTTGAGCAACATCCCCTACGCATTTTTTTTTCTGAGGGGCCTCAGTTAAATATATGGGTGGCCAAACATAGATCATTGGAAAGCCTCATACAATCTTTAAGAAAAAAGATTTCTTACCTCTCAAGACAGAGTAAAATGCCTGCAGAAAATCCTTTGCTGGCATAGGGTTCACAAAGCCGTTTTGAACCAGGCGATAAAATGGATCTCGGTCCTCGAGTATTAAAAAAAATGAAGAAGAAGATAAGATTCATTAATCTTTTTCAAAATTAATAAAATAGAGATATCATAACAATTGATAATAGCAAGAAATAGTATATTTATGTATGTATTTCTACAATTTATTAATTCATTCATATTTCTCTCCATGTCCATCCATAAAGGTTTACATGCCTAAACGCAATAGCAATGAACTTTGCTTTTGCAAACCTTGGCCCGTGGATTGCCATTAAAAGTACTTACAATTTCCCCTCCCCTTTCTGCTTTTTCTCTTTTTTAGAAACCTGCATGGAATATATTCATTCATTCATTGGGAGGTATGTACTTGTAACATGTGAATGGATATAAAAAAAAATAAGTGATAACAGTGATTATAATGTAATGTTAATAATTTTTATAATATGCTCTCTCCTTTAAGGTCCACTATTATGAAAATACAAGTTGATCTGTATTGATGTATTATACCATTATCAATACCCTTTTCAGTGAAAAAGGGCCCAAATGTGTTTCATATATTTTATAATAATTTTTCTTCATTTTTATGTTGGCTTAGATGGGAACGCCCCAAGAATTTCTTTCAAATGTCAATCCTGTTGTGACATCACAAGAGTCAAGTTTGTTCACCTTAATTGTAGATCATGTTTCAGAGCTGGTTAGAAAATAACAAAAGGAAATATGTGGAGCAATGCAGGAATTTTGATTCAGGTGATTGCGCATTCCAATTCTCTTTCATGGGCAATCACCTGAATTGAAATCCCTGCATTGATCTACATATTTCCTTTTGTTATTTACAGAGCCAGCTCTGAAACATGATCTAGAAAGGTGAACAAACTTGACTCTTGTGATGTCACAACATGATTGGCATTTGAAAGAATTTATAGGGGCGTTCCCAACTAAGCCAACATAAAAATGAAGAAAAGATATTATAAAATATATGAAACACATTTGGACTCTCTTTCAGTGAAAAGGGTATTGATAATGGTATAATACATCAACACAGATCAACTTGTATTTTCATAATAGTACCCCTTTAAAGCAACATACATTTTGAGACCAAAAATGTTGAGAAAACAGAGAAAGAATCAGTCCAATTCTTTTAGAAAGTTAATATGATTGAATAATAAAGATAACTATAATAACATCATCAATATTGAGATTATGTTATTTAAGAAATTCTCAAATCAAAATGTGCTACCTATGTTATTACATTCAGACTGATGAAAAAACACAAGGAAAAAAAGAAGGATGTTTATAGGAATTTCCCAAGGATGCTCTCAACATGAAAAGATAAAAGATGAACAGTTCAGTGACAGATGCAAAAACAATTTCAAAACACGATAATTTACAAATGGTCACAATATGGTGCTACTATTTAACATTTTTGGATTTCGTAACACTGCTAGCGAATAGCAACTACGCTACATTAGCAAACATTCACCACTCAGTTAGATGTCTACTGCAGATAGCAAGTTACACTACTGCATAAGCTATAATTTTTGCTGAGGTTTCATTTTGGCAAATAACACGATCATGAATTCACTAAACTTTCCACTCATTAAGCATTGTGTACACCTATCTTTCAAAATGTGAAAATAACAAATTGCTGACGTGAAAAAGGTCTGAAATTCAGTGAATTCGCTAAAATAGATGTACACTAAAATATCGACTTTTACGCTACCTTGTTTCTATATGTAGGAAGGTTTATGGTCCATCTATAAAAGCAGTGCAAAGCTCCTCCCAGGACCATGCATAGATGTTTAACATCATCGACTGACTCCTTCGTGAAGTCGGGTCCTAGAAACAGAGATTAGATACAATGTACATGTACAAGAACACCTAAGTAAAGGACCACTCAAGGACAATTTCCTCTCTTGGGGGTGATTTATGGAAAAAAAACACCTGAAATATAGATACATACTCCCGTCAGTCTGTGAGTTAGGAATTAGACATAAACATGTGACACATAAAGGTGGATTATAGACATTGCAAACACTCCATTAAAAACAATTACACAAAATAACATATAAATATGAAAATGTGTAATGAAATACTAGACACTACAACCCTATCTAAATTTGACTAGTTTGAGAACTAATTATGTTGTTGGAATCATGTATCATGTGCTATACCTGGGAAAACAAACAAAAAAGTAACATAAAGAGGTACATATTCTTTAAAATTCCTATTACTTTTGTTAGTAAATCATATCTTCTATTTTTTCATTTGAGAAGATGCAAATTATCTAATTTTCTCCATTTACTAACAACACATGATCAATGTCAGGGTATAGTTCCCTTTTGATGATTCAATAATAGCTGGGCAACTTACCCTTTTCCATCTTCTTAAAAGGACCAATCAAAAAGGCCTTCATCTGGTCATCAATGTAGATTGTATTGGCTAATATGAAAGAAGGGAAAATAAAAGTGGCTACTTTAACCCATCCAAGACAGAAATTAGTGTACAACAAATTCAATCACTTGTGTTATGTTCCTGAATTGAAAACAGTAAAACTTGCCCAGGGTGCTTCAATAATTCTTTGCACTATTTGCCCTGTTGGGCAATTTTTTTTTTCAAATCACTTGCCCAGTTTTTTTTTTGTTTTCAAATCATTTGCCCAAACATATAATTCTCCAAAACATAAATTCAAACAAGAACATTTTCACACACATGTATAAATTAGGCTGAGCTGTTTATAGTGAAGTTGGTCAAATGATAGATCTTGCAACTGAATTCTCACAAAGAATTCACTGCCAGTCCCTGATTAATACTCTTGGATTTTAAAATCGGGCAAGTGACAATTTCATTTACTTGCCCGAAGCTCACGTTTGCAGCCTCGGGCAATCACCTATGCACCTTTGGCAAAGATGACAAACAATGGCGCTTAGCTACATTTTTACACACCATGAGGGGTTAGGGTGGAGACCGAAAATGCAAAATAGGAATCGAAGTCAAATTAAAATTTCCCAACAACTTTGTAGCAAGCTATTTTAACAAAATAAAAGCGAAAGTGGTATCAATTCAATACCTACCTGCCACATTTCCATGTACGGTGAATTTATCATGGTGAATAGACAATTCCGACCCAACATAATAGCATATACTCATGATGTTGTCATGATGTAACCTAGGATTGCTCTCAGCAAGCAAGAGCGCATTCAAAGGCCCTGGGTATTGTCTTGAACTGCCATGCATCGATACATGCTGCATTAAAGAGGAAAACAGATTGGGCTTGTAAAACCATCGTAATTAATTAAATGTTTTTCATTTTTTTATTCAATACCATGGATTATCATATCGATAATGATGTTATAACAATAATACATTGTCTATCATGCACTATACTGGATTATGCCTCAATACATGTACATGTACTTGCTACATTAAAGGGGGAAATGGATTGAGCTTGCAAAACCATTGTTGTAATCAATTCTACTTTACTTCTTTTTAATTCAGTACAATGGATCAGCATATCGATAATTCCGTTATAACAATAATGCATGCTCTATCATGCACTATACTGGATTATGCCTCAATACACGCTGCATTAAAGAGGAAAATGGATCGGGCTTATTAAAACATTGTTATAATCAACTTTATTTTCTTATTTTTCTAATTCAGTACAATGGATCATATCGATAATGCTGTTATAACAATAATGCATGCTCTATCATGCACTATACTGGATTATGCCTCGATACACGCTGCATTAAAAAGGAAAATGGATCGAGCTTGTAAAACCATTGTTGTAATCAATTCTACTTCACTTCTTTTTAATTCAATACCATGGATCATTATATCAATAATGCAGTTATAATGCATGGGCTATCATGCACTATACTGAATTATGCCTCAATACACGCTGCATTAAAGAGGAAAATGGATCGGGCTTATTAAGACATTGTTGTAATCAATTTTATTTTCTTATTTTTCTAATTCGGTACAATGAATCATCATATCGATAATGATGTTATAACAATAATGCATGCTCTGTCATGCACTATACTGGATTATGCCTCAATACGCGCTGCATTAAAGAGGAAAATGTATCGAGCTTGTAAAACCATTGTTGTAATCAATTCTACTTCACTTCTTTTTAATTCAATACCATGGATTATCATATCGATAATGCTGTTATAACAATAATGCATGGTCTATCATGCACAATACTGGATTATGCCTCGATACACGCTGCATTAAAGATGAAAATGGATCGAGCTTGTAAAACCATTGTTGTAAACAATTTTATTTTCCATTTTTTTTTTTAATTCAATACCATGGAATTATTATATCAACAATGCTGTTATAATGTGTGATCTATCATGCACTATACTAGAATTTGCCTCAATACATGCTGCATTAAAAAGGGAAATGGATTGAGCTTGTTAAAACATTGTTGTAATCAATTTTAGTTTCTTACTTTTCTTATTCAATACCATGGATTATCATGTATTAAAAATGCTGTTATAACAAGCATCGTCTACATGTATCATGTACTATACTGGATTATGCCTCAACACATGTTATTAATTAAAGTGGAAAATGGATCGAGCTTGTAAAACCATCGTTGTAATCAGTTTCATTTTACTTTTTTTAGATTCAATACAATGGATCATCATATCGATAATGCTGTTATAACAATAATGCATGATCTGTCATGCATACTAGATTATGTGTGGAATGACAGCATGATTCAATTTATTTTTATGGGTCATGCCTTCACTGTAACCAAAACTATAACTTTTATTCACACACTTGGCCGAAAGAGGTATAAGATTTCAACAAAGTATTAACTGCTCATTACATAGTGATGTCATCAATACAGACCTTCGTTGACCAAGGAATGACAGCACACTTCTACATAGCTTAATGGGTCATGCCTTCACTGTATAACACAAACTATAACTTTCATTCATAGAGGTAGAAGATTTTAGCAAAGTATTATTATGCTTATTACATAGTGATACCATCGATACAGACCTTCGTTGAGCGCAGAATGACTTCAAGACTTGGCTTAGTTTGATGGGTCGTGCCTTCACTGTAACGCAAACTGTAACTTTTGATCACACAAATCCATGTGAGAGAAGGGGCCAAAGGGTTATAATTTCAATAAAGCATCAATTACTCATTACCTTTGAACGTTATCAGGACATACCTTCTTTGAGCGTAGACTCGACTCTGTTTAACAGGTGATTCCTCCAGGATAACCGCAGCTGAAGCTCAGCTTGTAGTTGTCGACTTGAGGGGTGAGAGTACGAGCCTGGACTACTTCTCTCATCCGACTCTCTTGTTCGTCCTCCTCAAGACTCAAGTCAGTGAAATCCCCCTTCCCTTGAAGGAAGGCCAGGAACCCTGCCTTTTTTTGCGAAAAGTCAGCACAGGCCTGTTGAAATAATAACATAATAATAATAATAAACTGACATTTCTGTAGTGCATAATCAGGCGAACTGCTCTATGCGTTTCATATTATTTTAGCGTCTCCTACGTTCAGAGTCAAAAGTTACTGTGTAAACAAATACCATATAAAATCCAGTGTCCGCCCCCTTAAGGAGTTTTGCTCTTCCACAAGCCACAAAATCTAACATTACAAGTTTATTTATAGGTTATTATTTAGCCGAAATCCTGGGCTTTTAAATGATGTGCATAATTTGATGAAATGCGCCTGTATATTTGCGCAGCAATCAGCGACCGGCAAATGACATGGGGCGGATGCAGCCAGTCCCCTGCCTTGTTATTTTAGCCTCCATAGGGATTATGTTGAAGTGTATGTGCACTTATTAATGCTTGCCCATTTAAATTTAGTGCGCACCATAGATAAACTACATGAGGCTTGGATGCCGATAACAACTGCAGTGTCGGGTACTGGTTCAAATACGGTATGTCTTTAGCTGGCGCTTGGAACACTTCAAGAGAGTTGGATGACCGCAATTCATGGCTGTTCCCTGTATTCGGTCCACAGAAGTCAAGAAAAGATCCTTGATTTAGTTACCGGTACATGTAAGTTGAATATGTGGGTTTTTCTATGGGGTTGGGTCAACTTTTCATGCAAAGTCCAGGTAATGTCGTTGTCCATTTTGTCACTTCATCATGAAGATCAATTCAAATTTTCTTAAGCTTTAATCTATTGATGAATATTGCACGTTTGTCTCAATAATAAACATTTTAATGTGAAATCTTTTCTGGATTTGAAGTTACAGGCATACAAAAATTTAACTAAGCTCCATGGATTTCACATTAGTTTTGCATGTACATGTACAAGAAATTGTCAGGTGTAAAATTCCAAGATGCTATGGTCTTGAGGAATGCTTCTAGGTGGGACAGTGATTTGGATTGAAAAAGACATGGAATTAGGATTTTTGGATGTCATAAATGTTGACTCAACCCTGTGGAAATACCCATGTCTACATCGTCCCAAGTCTCACACTTTGGGGCAATTTGTCAAGCTCATCTTTTTGTTAATATAAATACATAATTCATTTCTATTGAGATGAATAGAGACTTTTTTTTAAATCAAATCTGCAGGCACAGACCACTATGCATATGCAGTACGTGATAAAGAGGCTGCAACCAGAGACTACATCACAGACTACATGTATATATTGCTTCTGCATCTGGAGGTCCAGTAATGATCTGAAGCAGCCTTTGACTAGTCTTTGGCTACAGACTCTGAAGGCGCCGTGGTGTAGTGGTCATGACTCTTGCCTTTCAACCAGAGGGTCATAGGTTCGAATCCCACACATGGCGTTAATTTCCTTCAGCAAGAAATTTATCNGATGTCATAAATGTTGACTCAACCCTGTGGAAATACCCATGTCTACATCGTCCCAAGTCTCACACTTTGGGGCAATTTGTCAAGCTCATCTTTTTGTTAATATAAATACATAATTCATTTCTATTGAGATGAATAGAGACTTTTTTTTAAATCAAATCTGCAGGCACAGACCACTATGCATATGCAGTACGTGATAAAGAGGCTGCAACCAGAGACTACATCACAGACTACATGTATATATTGCTTCTGCATCTGGAGGTCCAGTAATGATCTGAAGCAGCCTTTGACTAGTCTTTGGCTACAGACTCTGAAGGCGCCGTGGTGTAGTGGTCATGACTCTTGCCTTTCAACCAGAGGGTCATAGGTTCGAATCCCACACATGGCGTTAATTTCCTTCAGCAAGAAATTTATCCACAAAGCTGCACTCTACCCAGGTGTGCTTGGGGACCGGTAGGACACAGCAGCACATTAGCTGATATGATGTGAGCGCCTATTTGGCTGCCTAGATGCTAAGGCTTGAATTGCCATCCAGTGACCGGGTAATAATATCAGAAGCGCTTTGACCAGTCAATACTGACCGAAAAGGCGCTATATAAATCCGCAATATTATTATTATTACTACTAACTGTGCATTTGAGAACTCGGAGCCAAGAGTCTGTACCTGCAGACTATTTTTGGGGCACTGTATGGGTATAAATCTCATATCTTTGGGCCGCTGTTACTTAGAACATCTAATAAAGTGGAATTTGTGAAATACTTGCCAGAAAGTTGCGGCCAATTGCAAATAATTTGCGGTTCATAAGCACGCGCAAATCAAAATCACTGTTATATGACCAAGCACAATCGGTTAATATCAAGCCCCTCCATAACTTTTATTTTTAATCATTAAAGGTATATAGATTCGTAATGGTTGGGATGCAGAAATTTATGTGCAACTAGCAGATGTATTCAAAAATTGTTTTACAAGCCTATTTATATTAAATTATGTGTACGATATTAGGAGAAGATATTAACACTTATGGCATATTTTGCTTAAAAAATGCCAATTAGATGTCATTCCTGCAGGATCGAGCGGCATAGAATGGCTGAAGCGACTGGTGGTATTGTATGCGGCAGGTGAGTTCGCATTCATTTTGTATGTGAAGCATGCTGTGCTGGGGAGAGCGATGCTGTTGTCATTTCTTATTTTGCGATAATTAAGCCATTTCTTGATCAATTCTATTCAAACAAACTATGAAAATGCTCTTTTTTTATCTGTCATTTAAAAACTCCGTTATGGTAGTACTTTTACTGCAGCTCACAAAGTGGTTACATATCTGAAGCACCGTCTCTCCTAAAACTGGTCTATCGGTTTAAGCAAAATACAGAAAACAGTTGCTCTTAAAGTAGAACAAACTTGATATTATATACCCTAAAATTGGGGCCTAATTGAGCATTCTATACCATTTTTTCACTATAGAGAGAAATTTGACCGCAATAAACTACTAATTAGTCACTTAATTAACACCCCCTGGATGAAATGCGCAGACGTTTGTGAATTTACACTACTGTGCAACTACGTCATCGATTAGCGTTGTGAATTGACTGCAGAATACATAAACACACGCTCAATGTAGTTTCTGAATCATATCGGGGGTGAATTTCATTACCTTTTTCAATGCCCAGGTTTTGATAATCAACGAAAAAGTGCATTCAAGAGATACTTTTGGAGACATCCTAGTGTGTACAAAATGGATATCTTTTAATAATCAATCCAAACGATCAGCGTTTTTTAAGCTAGTGAAATTCTGTAAAGAGATTGTTACTTATTTTGAAAACAAATAAGCTTGTGCAGGTTTTAATTTTGTAGAGAACACTGAAACATAAATGATGTCTTGTAAGTTACATTTTTAAAATTCTTATTATGTTGTGATTCTAATGTATATAATGTGTTGACTTTTTCTTCTATTTTACCTACGAACTCTATTTTAAGGTTTATACTTGCAGGCAGAGTGCCTGATTGTTTATTCTTTCCTTCTTCATTTTTCCATTCTGTTTCAACTATATTTTCTCTTGTACTTATGTTTATATCTTCTAGGTTCTATTCATTTACCTGTATTCATCATTATTGTCATTTTCATGTTGTATGTCATTTGTATTCTATTACTCACATACCCCATGAGGGTGGTTGAGTTAATAAACTAAACTAAACTAAACTGATCTACGGTAAGGTGTGGTCACACCGGCCGAACGGAGCTGTAGCAGTCCTTTAGCGGTAGGGATTTAGTCTGAAAGGAGAGACCCTAGTGTTTCGGTGTGTGCTTGTGCAGGGCGTGATACAGGGTATGCATTGTGTGACTACATCACACGCTCATTGTTCCTTCCTACAGCCTAGGGTAAGGCAAAAACCATGCAGTGTGTCACGTACATGTAGTGAAAGGTTGCATAGTTACTCTGTATCATGCTCATACAGGAAGCTTAGGGTCTGTACTCGCAGACTATGCTAAAGGACTGCTACACCTCCGCTGTGAGGAAGGGGAAGAAGATGACAGTAATTTAGGCTCTAGTGAAATGAACAGTGACGACGATTGCAGTGAATTAAAAAATGTAGGTGAAAATGGGGATATAGAAGGAGAAGGAAGATTTAGGGTTAGGCGAATTCCTTCCCACTTCTTCGTCCGAGGTGGCCCATCACCAATCTTTCGCGTTCCGTATAACCATCTTGACCATCGTCACCGCGATCANAAGCTAGTGAAATTCTGTAAAGAGATTGTTACTTATTTTGAAAACAAATAAGCTTGTGCAGGTTTTAATTTTGTAGAGAACACTGAAACATAAATGATGTCTTGTAAGTTACATTTTTAAAATTCTTATTATGTTGTGATTCTAATGTATATAATGTGTTGACTTTTTCTTCTATTTTACCTACGAACTCTATTTTAAGGTTTATACTTGCAGGCAGAGTGCCTGATTGTTTATTCTTTCCTTCTTCATTTTTCCATTCTGTTTCAACTATATTTTCTCTTGTACTTATGTTTATATCTTCTAGGTTCTATTCATTTACCTGTATTCATCATTATTGTCATTTTCATGTTGTATGTCATTTGTATTCTATTACTCACATACCCCATGAGGGTGGTTGAGTTAATAAACTAAACTAAACTAAACTGATCTACGGTAAGGTGTGGTCACACCGGCCGAACGGAGCTGTAGCAGTCCTTTAGCGGTAGGGATTTAGTCTGAAAGGAGAGACCCTAGTGTTTCGGTGTGTGCTTGTGCAGGGCGTGATACAGGGTATGCATTGTGTGACTACATCACACGCTCATTGTTCCTTCCTACAGCCTAGGGTAAGGCAAAAACCATGCAGTGTGTCACGTACATGTAGTGAAAGGTTGCATAGTTACTCTGTATCATGCTCATACAGGAAGCTTAGGGTCTGTACTCGCAGACTATGCTAAAGGACTGCTACAACTCCGCTGTGAGGAAGGGGAAGAAGATGACAGTAATTTAGGCTCTAGTGAAATGAACAGTGACGACGATTGCAGTGAATTAAAAAATGTAGGTGAAAATGGGGATATAGAAGGAGAAGGAAGATTTAGGGTTAGGCGAATTCCTTCCCACTTCTTCGTCCGAGGTGGCCCATCACCAATCTTTCGCGTTCCGTATAACCATCTTGACCATCGTCACCGCGATCAGAGTCAGAAACAGAATCAACGTTAGAGCTCGAAAATTCAGCCTTGATCCACTCTCTATCATGGTCAGCTAACTCTCAAGTGATTGATAATCCCACAGATCTCAGACAAACAAATAAGAATAGTGTAGAAACCTCTCAAACTATAGCTAAATTCTTGGCCAGATTGTGAATAACCTAGACGCACGATGCCTCACAGTACTACATGTAATACACATGTATGCAAAGGCTAATTTTCGCACGGTGAGACATGATACAATACACCGGCCATACCCCCTATGCACCGGCGAACCACTTAAAAACGTCAAACTTTGTTTAACCCTAACTAGGCCAGGGGACCACACCTGTACAGACATACCGTACGTCATATTACTTACTTTTTGTTTGCAAAAATATACGGATTTCGTGATTATTTCGCCGCGCGAAAATTTCTGATAACGCCGCTTGCTGACTTCTTTCTTTCAAGTTTCCCGCAACTTTTAAGACCGTTTTCACGGAAATCGGACCTATCGTTACGACGCTTCCAGTGGCTAAAATCAATTCATTTTAGGACAATTATGCTTCAAAAAATAATTGCAATAAATTTTGCTCAAAAAAACAATAGAAAACAAAAGGTCGAAAAAACAATGAAATACATAAGAAATTGAAAAAAAACAATATAAAACATAAGAAATTTGTCAGTGCAATTTTTTTATGTGGGATTGTTTGATGTGATACTAGGAATACATATACCAAAAATTAGCATTCTATCACCAGTATTTTGTGATTTAGAGCACAAAATGCATTTTTATGATTAATTAGCATAAATAGTTATTTAATAATAAACAGTGTATTTTTTCAAAAATCTGATGATGCAAATTTGTAGTTTACATGATACTCTACTCGCATGCAAATTTTCGCGGCGATAGCGCAATCAACGGCCAAGAACAGAAGGGGGGACCTGGGCCCCCCCCCCCCCCCCCCCCCCCGGCTATGAGAACTCCCAAAATAGCCCGGCCTAGTTAGGGTTAAAGATTTTAGCTAATAGAGAACTTCAAAGACGATTCAATTGTTTTCATGGTATATAGTAATAAACGATACAGTAAACACGTACTGTTTCTTTGACAAATTAGTTTGAAAAAGTCTAAATATCTCAGTTTAAAAAACATGGATTTTAGTGTACAAGCGTACATACAACGACTGGTCGAATCGATGAAAGCTATTCCATGACGTCACAGCAAAATAAGTGAACTCGTTCACGGAAACGACCCCACGCAATGGACTACGTGGTGGGTGAATCAGAAAATTGCATTTTTCTGATTTTAATGATATTTTTATGAACGGAAATGAACCCCAAAGTGTTATCACCTCCCGGACCATACTCATATATAATAAGCCTTTATTAACGATCCCAAGTGTATTCCATTTTAAAAGTCATTCTTATCTAGGTGAAACAGCTCCCTGGCCAGGAATGATTAAATGTTCTGGGCTTACCATTGCAAAAAGTGGATTATACTCGCTGGAATAAATTATCTCTGAGTCATCTCCATCACTCACATGAACCGAGGTGGCCAGATTCTCTGCCATTACATAGGTGCAAGCATATTCCCTGCACATGAAGAAAAAAAATAATAATAAATTAGATATATGTAAATCAACAAATGTCTTTAAAGGGCATCTGAGGCGAAATGAATATTTGGCTTGTGAGAAATATATCTGTACAGAAAACAAAGTTCCCTAAACAATCTAGTTTGTTAGTTTTCTAGCTTTATTAATCAAGAATTTTTAAATCTCAACAATTGTCATGATAAATACAAAGACGGCTTGTATGGAGACTAGTTCATATGGTGAAACAGTGAGAAATTTCTGCTCAATGGCGAACACACATTCAAAAGACCTTGCGTGGAATTTAAGCCCCGGTCACATACATCATGTAGGACCCCGGACGCAACACGATTCACCCCGACTCGTTGTTCTGAGGCGTTTAACTGTGAATGAACAAAGAGTCGGGGTGAATCGTGTTGCTTCCGGGATCCTATGTGACCGGGGCTTTACGTGCAACTCAGACTTTCAATCATAAGGCATTACCATTTGTCTGCTCTAATTATGCTTTTATGCTTTCAATGGATACGTTTGCGTGTGCATATTATACCTCCACATCTTGTTCATGTAGGTTGTAAGGATACATTCATGTGCTTTCAGTGGATAGAGAAAAATTCAATGATCAAAGTGTGAAAATTTGAGCAAAATCCACCAATCCATTCAAAAGTTATGAATTTTCAAAGTTTTGATTTCCACCTCTCACGGGCTTCCCAAATTGCCAACATGGAGAACTCTCCATTCACTTTATACACCGAATTTCATATTTTCTTCTTTTCCTAGAAAAGTAGTGAACAAAATTTTGATACATATTGATTCTGCATAGGTCTACGTTTTGTGATGAATCTTGTAGACTCCTTGTCTACTTAGATTTAGTATATTTAGCTCAAGCTTCCTTCTATCTCCACCAGAAAGAAGGCCCAAGGCCATACTTGTAGTTGGGCCTTCAAATTAGGCCAGACCGAGTACTGCAATTTTGTATGTTTACATCAAAAATTCGGCCGGCAGTTAGGACTCCTTTTATTAAATCAGTATCCACACCTGTTTCGGGTTTTTTTTTCCTTCTCATAATATTCAATCTTTTCCCTTGGTTTATTCTTTTTTATTTGTCACCTTTTAACCCTATTTTCTGCAACTCCTATCCTTACGTTATTTGTTGATTTTGTTTATTCTATAGCTGCATTCAAACAGCCGTGATTTTTCCCGTCGCGATGAATTGCGAATCTGCACTGCGAATCAAATTACCATTCACACAGCAAGTGCTGATCTTTTATTTGCCGTGACTTAAGTTTTCGGTCGCCGCAAATCGCTCTGACTTTTCTGTAGAATTAATTGACGCAACAAAATTTGCCTCAAGACCAACACAACTAGGCAAATCAGTGCTGTGACGCGAAAATATATTATTTTCTTTTAAATCATCTTGTTTTTGTACAATTTATTAATAATAAATTGTATGTTTATTATTGTTTTTCAAATCCTCTTTTCTTTTATAGGTATCATTTTGGTCATTGTAAATCCGAACTGAAAAAAATATTCCTTTACAAGAATTTACAGTGGTAACTGTAAGTTTCCTGTCGTGAGAGCATTACTATAACACAAATATATATTTCTTATTAAATATGTTGTTTATCAAAATATTATCTATTTATAAAATTCTGTTATCTCTTCTTTATGAACAATAGTTCAGAAGTTATACTCAAGAATAAATATTTGTCTACATGAATTCCTTGATAAAAGGAATATTTGTGTCCAACGGCAACGGCTTTAAAACATTGCATAAAAAGCAAAGAGAAATTTTGGAGAAGTGACGAACCTAAGTCATCAACACGTCATGTCACGTGACCCAAAGTTGCCAATTTTCCAGAAACATAACTATTTTGAAAATCTTAAGATATTTTTCAAATATTCATAACTTTCATATCTGTTATCCTTTTTTGCTCAAATTATTTTTATCTCTTTGTTTGATTTTCGAGTTTTCAATCAAAACAAGAAATTTTTGGCGTGGAGTCCTCCTTTAATCTTATAATTAACAGTTAGTTTTATGAAACAGCACAAAATACCACTAACTTTTTACTCTAATAATTCCTTGATCAGACATTAATACATGTCGATTAATACACAGGTGCCAATGCACTTTCATATCCAGCCGTGAGTATGGAGATGCCTTGTTCTTCTTGTGTACACCGGCGGCAGTGCCGCTGGATACGAAAGTGCATTATCGTTAGTGCCTAATACATGTATACACATTTCCGCGGGCATTGCCATTGACAATTGAGACACTCCACACATATCTACAATGAAAAGCCACAAGAGGTGGCTTCAAGTACAGAGTTCGGTGTTGGTGTTGGTGTTGGGAGAACTAAACGGCCCGTAAACCGAGTTCCGACACCATTGATCAGTTTACATGAGCGACAATAGCCGTATTGATCGCCCAACACTAGCCACAACATCGAGTGACGTGATGCGCGCTCGCACAAAGCCTCGCAAAAAGCTCGACGATGAAATAATTTTCTGTCCGAAATTTTCAAATTAATCTACCCCTTATTCTAAATCATACAAATTGTGTAATCATTTTTAAAATCCAGAAGGAAAAAAATACTGCCTTCCAACATAAAGTATGTGGTTTTAGTTTTTATATGTAAATTTCACTGTAAAGCTAAATCAACCAATGATATGTCACAAGTTGTCGTAGATAAACTGCTACCGGTATAGACCGATAAAACGGGTCTATTTCGATCAGGAATTGCTTCGCTGAGGCTATCGCCTGGCTACGCATCCTTCCTCAATAGACCGTTAACGCCGCTAGAGACGCCTGTGATGAAGATTAAAAAATGGTGGTCGCTACCAAAAATCACGATAAAAACACGGATTTTAATTATTTTTTTTGGAAACCTTCAAGGTAATCTTAAAGAATATATCTTTTTTAATCGTATTCATAGTTAATTGTATATCATAGAGACGTAAATTAGCGTATTTTCGTGAGGGTGCGCGGCAGCACCCTTTCTCCCATAGACGCTGTGTATTGTAGCTTCAACAACCT
>BQKZ01000751.1:6038-31423 GCA_036244855.1 Temnopleurus reevesii
TATTAGTGTTAATTGCTTTAATCATCCTACTCCTTGTTTCCAAATCTGTATTTTACTCATATAATTCTGTTTTATGCAGTTATATTTAATATAATTATTATTGATTGGGTTAAATATGGTAGCTTATTGATTATGGATTATGTATGGTAAGTATTGATTATGTCAATGTAGTTTGATTGATAAATTTAGATTCATTTCTTTTCTTTCCCGTCCCATTCAGCGCTTCTTTATTTTTTACAATTTTTTTCTTTCTTACCGAAGAATAGTCCATCTCTTATCTTATTGATTGGTAATAATTGATGATTTACAGTAATATTAATTTCTTCCTATTTCCTCATATTTTTGCAGAGTTGGTTGGACAGCTCATCAGAATAAACTCTTCACCAAAATCCTCAAACATCTTCAAGCAAACAGACTAGCAAGATTGGCTTATGAGAAGGTACTCTTTCTTCACTTTAAAGGGAAACCAACCTGTGGGATTATCGTGCTCTCATTGAATGAAGAAAAATCAGATGAACATACTGTGAAATTTTGAGCAAAATCGGACAACCCATTCAAAAGTTATGACTTGTCAAAGTCACAGAGATATGACGATCCCTACCGCTCATGGGGATCCGTGCGATCGGCAAATTTGACGGAATCCGTGACGTTATGTCGGACAACTCCTCATTCACTCTGTAAACAAAGTTACACATTTTCTTCTTTTTTCGGAAAAGTCAACAAAATGCCAATTTTGTATAGCATTTCTGTATTGATTGTACATGTATTTTGAGAAGAATGATGTTGCAACCTTACTCTAAATCTTACATTAATCCATTTTTTAAAATTCTATGTACAAAGTGAATAAGGAGTTGTCCGACATGACGTCACAGATTCCATCGAATTTGCTGATCGCACGGATCCCCATCAGCAATAGAGACCTTCATATCTCAGTGACTTTGAATATTCATAACTTTTGAACGGGTTGTCCGATTTTGCTCAAATTTTCACAGTTTGTTTATCTGATTTTTCTTCATTCAATGAGAGCACGATAATTCCAAGGATTGGTCCCCTTTAACCCTCATTGAATCACCTGTGAACAAAGTATATTTAAACCGGCTTTAGCACCACCTGTATAGAAAGACCACCTGCCCATAAAGGCCACCTTTCTTGACTCCCTAGAAAGCAATTTGCCTTTAAAGGAACCTGTCTATTGAGACCACCTGCTGTTAAGGACCCCTTTTCCTATCTCCCTTGGGTGGTCTTTGTAGACAGGTTTGACTGTAGTTTAGCAATGATAGTTTAAGGTAGCAAATAGAAAAAGAAAAATCCCAATATTTGTCATCAGCATACTTGTTAATTACTACTAGTTAACTCAATTTCCATGATAAGACAGTAAGTGAATATAGGACTTCTTCAAGTCATTCTGTATTACCCTCTATGTTCAAGTGCACATAATTGCATTGTAACACAAAAAAAAATCATCAAAGTAAAACAACATTCTTCTGAAATTGCCTCATCACTTCATTGATGTTTTTGAAGATTTCTTCAAATTGTCACACAAGATTCTTCAAGATTCACTTATGGAAGTGTATAGGTTAGTAAAATTGGATTCAATTAGATTGTATTTACCAATTTTCTTAATTTTAATTATACTTTCTTCTTCTTTTCATTGCTACAGGTGTCAAATGAGCCAGTGAAAAGAAGGATACATGTGGACAGATGTGCAAAGCTAGTGAGGCGGACATTAGGATCTGTTGGATGGGTAAGTTCTGGTACACAAAAACGAAAGAGGGTACTGCTCTCTGAGCGACAGAAATTGGATTTTCCTCTTTGTTTTCAACTTCTTTTTTACTTACAGCCAGAGGAGATCAGAATTTTTTGCATTTTTTAATAATTGACCAATGAAGTATCTTGCATCTTGTATCTTTTATCTCATATTTAAAGGATAACTTCCCCCAGACATTGATGTGATGTCAGCAGATGGAGAAAAATATAATGATCAAACTGGAAATTGGAGCAAAATCGGTCAATTCATTCAAAAGTTATGAATCTTCAAAGTTCTGTTTTAAATACACCCTTCATGGGCTCCTTAGATTGGCAATATACAGCCACCAAATCGCTGCGAACATTGAAAACTCTCCTTTCACTTTGTACACAGTATTTCAAATATTGTTCCTTTTAAATAAAAGTAGACAAGGAATCAACAAGATTCATCCCAAAATGCATGCATAATCAATATGTCCATATTATATTTGAAGAGCAAAATAAGATTTTATCTACTTTTCTACATTCCAATCCTTGCTCTTAATTCCAAGTAATACGCATATATATTGGGAGGGTAAAATTAAAGCAAGGACAAAATTAGGCAACTGATCATAGCTGGTACCAGTATAGGATAGTTTATGTCCTGTATAAATGTGGATAAATGTGGATTTTGTAGTGTTTCTGACTTTGACGGTCGTATGTTTGAATCCTACCCATGATGTCAATTTCCTTCAACAAGAAATTTATCCACATTTTGCTGCACTCAACCCAGGTTAGATGAATGGGTACTGGTAGAAAGAAATTCCTTGAATGCAGCGAGGGCCGAATGGTAGCCATGCTACAGCCTGGTCATAGTGCAACAGAGTGCTTAAAACACTTTATATTATATAAATGTTGTGTATTATTATTATTATTATTATTATTAAATGACCAAATATTACTATTTTTTCTCTTCGTCTCCTAGGATTCCAAACTAACCCAATGGCTGCACAGTGTCTTGGTGTATAATCTGAGTTGATCGCTACTCGCAATCTTTCTCGATGTCCTTCAGTATTAAACGCTATATGAATGTTGTGTATGATTATTATTGAATGGACCCAATATTATTTTTTTCTCCGTCTCCCAGGATGCTAAACTAACCCAGTGGCTTCACAGTGTCTTGGTAGATAATCTAAGTTCCTCGCTGCTAGCCATCTATCTCGATGTCCTTCAGAACCTCAAATCAAAGGTATGTTCAAACTTAAGATTTATTATAGAACCATTTTTCCATTGATTTTGACTGACAGTTTTGAAGGCAGTCTAGAGTCATTGTGGCGTATTTATATTCATATCTTCATGCACATGATCAACCTAGTCCACACTGTATAAATGTTGCACAATGTCTACTGAGCTTTTTGTATGTGATCAAATTTGAGGCTGCTCATTGCATACCATTGCATATATACCATACAAACTCTATTGTTGCATGTCTTTGATGTCAAACATGATTTATTGGACATAATCAAGAAACGCACATATACAAAAGATGCACAGGAATTGTTGGGGCATACCAATACTTTGTGCACTTTGACTAGGCTTTAAATAATGTACACACTTTGATAAGCTAGTATGCTGCTGGAAAGGAGAAAAAACAATTATGATTCTAGAGAATTTAAATATCTTTTGGAAATCCTTCCTGTAATATTCACTTTTGCAAACTTCTAAAGAATTGAACAACAAAAATGGTGAATACTGTTATTTGTTGGATGGTAAATTATCTTACATTCGGTGAAAGAGAGAAGCTATATTCAACTCTGCTGATGACCTCTGTATCTTTCCTTTCCTTCTTGCAAAACCTTGTACATCACATACATGCCTGTTTGGCATTTATATATTAATGAAACCGGGACCTGATCAAGTTTTAACCCCTAAATTTGCTAAAAATTGTTTTATCTGAATGCTATGCTAGATCGGACTGACCCACAAAAGTGGTAGTCACCCACGCAATCATCATGTATCATATTTGACAACCTAAAATGCTTTTTGAATTAAGGAAAAACATCTGAAATATTACCACAATTTTGATAGTGAATAATAACATACATAATATAATCACTTAAATTGTTTAGGTTGAACTGAAATACTGAGCACTGCATTACTTCATACTTTTTTGTTTTAGGTTCCAAGCCTGATAGATAAGATGGTACACTCAGCCTCATCCACTCGCAAGGTGAACACCACCAGCTCAGAAGCTCTGTCCCTCCTCCTGAAAAGGCCCTGGGATCCAGCGGTTGGTCTACTTACATTCCATAAACCTGTAAGTGTACAAGGCCAGGAAGGGAAGGGGAGGAATGGTGATGGTTAGGAGGAGGAAGAAGAGGGGGATAGTGGAGGATGAAGAGGTTAGAAGGATGGGTAGGAGAGAGGAGTAGGAAAGGGATGGGGAGGAGTTGGTGGAAGGGAGGAGGGGGGAGATAGATAGGAGACAGCAGGAGGAGGGATTTGGAGAACAGAAAGTGTGGGGAGGGAGGATGAGGTGGTATGATGAGAAGGGGTTGGAGTACAGAAGGAGGAAGAGATAGAAGAGAGAAGTTGTGATGAAGAGGAGAAGGAAGTGATGGAAGAGGAGGAAGAGGGAAGGAGAAAATGAAGTACAGGGAAGAAGGGGACGTAGGAGGCGTGAGATGGAGGTAGTGAATTTATTACATTTGGAATGATGCACATTACATAGTGTCATCATAATCCATAAATATTTCCTATTTTTAATCAACAGAAAAAGCTCCCAGGCTCCCCTATCTTATTGATAGCCCCCGATGGACCTGTCCACCCAACCATGCCCCATTCCCGTCGGATGAGATACTGGAACTCACAGCTCGGCAATCTTGGAAAGGTAGTCCCTGTTAACGTACAAGCCCCAGAGGGTGGGGTTGGGGTCACCATGGCACAGTGTCTGGAGCATATGATAGGCTCCGTCAGGACAAAAGTATCAGAGGTAAGTTTGTTTATGAGAATTATGAAGGTTCATGATTCAAACCTCCCAAATGGAAGGCAAAGGGGTCCATTGTATTAAAGTTTGCATAACCCTGATAATGCAGGCATAAACAGTGCTTATCTTGATACAAAGGATTTAATGGGCTCACTACTGGGAATAATAGCTGGACGTTATTATTCTCAGTCGTGAGCCCATGAAATTATTTGTTATTCAAATCCTGGATGCGTAGGTGCAGTGTGCCAGAATAATATGTTCTGAGCATGTTATTGGCTTGGTCGGTATGAAGGTATCTACTAAGGATAGTTCACTCGTATAGTAATTTTATAGAAGAATCTTCTTCTTCTTCTTCTTTTTCCTGTAGTGTGCATAAGACCTCCAAGGAGTATTGTTGCACATCACTTGGTTGTATTTCTTGATAACAAAGCATGATTTGAACTAAGAACCCGCTTGATATACTATTTACAATATTTACAAAGTCTTCTCATGTGAGTTAAAGAGGGAGTGGGACGTCTCCAATTCGCGACTTGAAGACGTCCAAGGAAGACGATGAAATCACGAACTCAGGCAGATTCAATCAAGGTTCATGATTTAAGTTTCGTGCATAGCGATTCACGTAAAGTGGTCCCTGTTTACGTGCATGTGCTGGAGGCTGATGCAGTATCTTGAGCATATCAGAGGTTAAGTGAGGAGGTGGAGTATAATTTTAATCCAAGTATGATATGTTATGATTGAAGCCCCAGCTCAGTAGCTAAGATGCTTCTTGATATACTGTATATTCTCTCTTTGGGGAAGGGGGGCCTCATGTCACAAACATAAAAATTTTCCTTGTCAGAACTTCTAATAATAATCAAATGAGTTTAAGAGATATTACACATTTTGGGATTCATTAATAAAAATCCTTTTTTTTTCTCTATGAAAGACTTTGTTTAGATCATTCATGGACAGGAGTAACTCAATACACCAAAAAGAAGTATTTTCTATTTTAATGTTAAGATAACATTTGTACCTTTCTCCATTAATCCGCAATAAATCAATTCATTTTCAGAGATTTCATCCCAATCTATGGCCTCTGTCAAATACCTTTGATAGTTTGCTAGCTTGCATTATGCCATATTACTGGATATCGGGTTTCTGTTCACTCTCTGTATTATTTCTTTTTCCCACATTAGTTGAAGACCAACTTCCACAATCGACCCATTGTCTTGATTGGATGGTCTGTTGGTGCTCTGGTTGCTTGTCATGTAAGTATGATGTTGTAGGCATCAAATTTTATCAATATGGAGGTTTCGATTTCATTCGCCTTAGTCACAGTCACAGTCAACTGGAAGTAATATGTCATGATTTGTGCATCTGTTGATTGTCACGTGTGCAACTACCTGTGACGTAACAATGAGCAGATGCGCAAAAATATGGCATACTACTGTACTTACGGTCAACGCACTATTCGTCACAGTTGACTGAAATCGAAAACACCACATTTACTCTTTCAGGTTGGCTGAATACATTTATTTTTTTTATTTAATAACTTTTTATTTAGGGTATTGAATAGTATACTTGAGTAGAAAATGAAATACAAAATTACACAAGTAGTAAATATTTGTTGTTTGGGGAAGGGTATTTTTCAGTGGTTAATGGTTAAAATTGATATTATATATAAGTTGGCAACATGTGAAGACCAATTAGTTGGGATGGTCTGTTGGTGCTCTGGTTGCTTTTCATGTAAGTGTGATGTGTGGTAATCAAATTTCATCTTTAACCCTTTCAGGACGACTGAATACATTTTGTTTTTCGGTTCAATATATTATGAATTGATGTAGCATATTTAAAAATATACCTGAGCAGAAAAAGAAATTTTGTCATTTGGCAATGGTTATATTACAAATGAAAAAAATATATAGAAATATGTTTTGAAAATTCTTGAATCCGCTTTAATTTTAATATGATGTTTTTCAGCAATTTTGAAACATTGTAATAAATTTCAATATTCCAGGAGATTTTAAAATGTTAGTGTTGCCATTTTGGTGAAGAAACAGTGATTCAATTTGCTTTAAAATAATTACTGTCCTGAATGGGTGAAATTGTTCAGATATGCATGCACTTCATGGAAAATTTAGTTAAGTTAGTTAAGTTAGTTAAGCTAGTTCCATTGATAATTGTTTAAGCTGATGTCATGAGTTGTTTCACATTTTAACTGAAATAATCTTTAGGTTTGGAAGGTTATACTGGAAGCACCAGAATTTTCTATAATGCACTTCCAAAAATAACATTTGTTTTTATTCAAATGTCACATATCTCACAATGATATTTGAAACATAGTGTTGAATGTTTTGTAAGACTGGGGGGACCGTTTCATATTTCTAGGTTCTTGTAAGTCCAGTTTGGGTATCAGTGTTCTACTACTACCTGCTGCTGCACATATTCTTTCCCTGAACACACAAGGACTACAACACTCAACCACAGAGTTTCGCATACCCCTCTGATCACACATATCCCTCTGGCTACGCCTCTGTGGGGAGGTGTGATCGGAGGGGCACCTGAGACCATATGGTTCAGTGTTGTAGTCCCTAAGTGTTCAGGGCAAGGATATGTAAAGCGGCAGGTGCTATCAGAACACAGAGGCCCGTATTCCGATAGCGATGTTTAAGTTAACCCTGGTCTAAACTTGTGGTTTATTATGGAAAGCCAAAAGAGGCTTGAATCTATAACAGTCGATGTTTAATTTACCAAAACATATGGTACTCATATTATTTAAAACTGTCTCGGAATGAAAACCTGAATAGTTTTCTTCGTTATTAGAGCATGGGAAAAGAGAGTAGTTAACATAACAATGATTCATTGTGAATGAAGGTTTGGTACTTTTGGCTACCCATACTTTAACCACAGATTTAGACCAGGGTTAACTTAAACCTCGCTATCGGAATACCGGCCATAGTCTTCAAGGTGACTAGATTCTTGTGAATACCAGATGTTTCTTATTTCTCGTAGGTTTCTATGGTGGAGTCTATCTCAGCAGTGATCTGTATGGGGTTCCCTATGAGAGGCATCTCCGGCGATAGAGGGGTAAGAACAAAACCTAAACATGTAGGTTGCCAACTCAAGGAGCCCATGAGGGGTGTAAATAGAAAAAATGCGAAAATTCATGGATATTATGATAACTACCTTCTGTAAATGAGCAAGAATTTTACGACCTTTGTCGTCCTTGCATAAAACACTTTTATTTCATCATACAAGTAACAATTTTGGCCATTAATTGACAAATTTCTGTTAGTCCTGACTTGATGCTAGGTTTCATGCATGTAATTGGTGTAAAAATAGGATATAAGCTAAAATTTTCAAGGATTTTATTTTCCATTATTTTGCAACCATGAATTCCCTAAAACTTTCACCCATTACGATACCCATAAATTTGATATTTCAATACACGAAAATAACAGCCTGCTAATATGTAAATAGGTATGAGATTCAGTGAATTTGGTAATATTTATGATGATGAGGATGACAACAACGAAAACGATGAGGAAGTTGATGAAGACGGCAACGTTGGTGTGGGGATGATGGTAGTGGTGGTGGTGATGATGATGATGATGGTTATGAGGATGATGGTGGTGGTGGTGGTAGTGATGGTAATGATGATGTGATGTTGTTGGTGGTGGTGGTGGTGGTGGTGGTGGTGGTGATGATGATGATGATGATGATGATGATGATGATGATGATGATGATGATGATGATGCTGTTGGTTATGACAACGACGATAGAAAAGGTGATGAAGATGGCAATATTGGTGGTAGTGATGTTGATGGTGGTGATCATGGTGTTGGTAATAATGATGATGATGATGATGGTGGTGGTCTGGGTGGTGATGATGATGATGGTGGGGATGATGGTGATGACTGTGATGATAATGATGGTGGGGATGAGGAGGAGGGTTGGTGTGATGATAGTGATGGTTGGGCTTCTTTAAAAGTGATTAATTTATGATAGCAATCAACATTTACGACATATGAATATCAAACATTTTCTTCTTCTTTTTATTACAGGACCTAGATGAACCGCTCTTTGAGAGCAAAACACCAACTTTCTTCGTCATCGGCCAACAGGCAAGCCAGTGCAACCAAGATAGTCTAGAAGACCTTCGAGAGAGGATGAAAGCTGATACCACGTTGGTCGTGGTGGGCGGGGCTGACGACAGGCTCCGCCTCTCGAAGACGAAGAAGTTGCAGGAGGGTGTTACCCAAACTATGGTGGATCGATGCATTCTGGTAAATAATCTGTNAGTATAATCATTTCGAATCAAAATATTCATCTGCCATGTCATTTTATTCCATCAACACCTTCCAAAAGGGATCTACACATGTGTACATGTGAACAAAACGTAAAAAACAACATGTGGGGATAGATAAAAAAACTTGACCTGATTGGACAAAACCGATGTGATTTTTGGATTCAGCGCATCAGATTCACCCTAAGTCAGCTAAAAAATCGCAGAAAACTTTCAAAAAGTAAAATTTTGTTGACCAGTGTAATCTGTCTCTCACATTAAAAAGGTTTACAAAAAAAATGTCGTGGTTTGTTAAAGGCGAACTTTTATGACACTGTATATTAATTTTATCTGATTAATCTTTTTAATATGCATCCATATCCACCACCTTTTTCATCTCTTCTTATTTTATAGAGGTGAAAAATCAAGAAATGTTATGGTTGTTTGGAACGCCCCTCAAAAACGGACCGCACGGATCCGGTGGGTTGGGACATCGATCTGTCAATCATCATGACGTCGTATACAGACATTGCTTAGCAAGAACCGGCGTTTGCGTCTGTCATTCTATGCATTTATGATATTGTTTTGCGCCAATTATACCCGCAATTTGAACATTTCTTTGTTGATTTACGGAACGTGGTGGATTCTTCAGTAGTTGAGGAAGACAGTTATTCATGTCCTGACTCTGATATCGAGGATGATACTGAACAAGAAGGAGAAATATCAGGGGCACAATCCTACATGTTTAAGTCCGTGGTTTTGACGCAAGACTGGATATGACGTCACAGACCCCGCTTGTCAATAGATGTGCCGTAGAGGGGGTATTTCTGGGAGGCGGGGCATAGCTCTCTGACCAAGAGGAAAATGTTGATTGAAAATATTTTTTTTAAATGCTAAGAGGCGTATTTTGTTCAGGAAAATGGAATTATTATGTAAATATATATGTAATCTTCGATATATAACGATACACATTGTCATAAAAGTTCCCCTTTAAGCATCTGCCACCGTAAGGTGGTGCTGGTGGCATTATGTTTTTCGTATTGTCTGTCTTTGTTTCCTTCCGTGTGTCTGTTCCAAGCTTTCAGTGTGTTCTTGATGTCCTTCATTATTCACAATTACTGAAAAAGCTAAAATTTTTGCTCGGGTATTATTTTCGCTAATTTGCTAAAATTATCACTCGTTAGAATGCCCATTGTGTACAATGGTCATTCGTAACATGAAAATGTTAACCCAGTAATATGTAAGTAGTTCTGAAATTCAGTGAATTTGCTAAAATGTATGTATTCTAGAATATTGGCTATCACATTAACTGTTTTCATGTTCAACTGGTAGATCAGTGCTTCAGATATTTAACTACTTTGTGAGGGGTGGTAAAAGTATTACCATAATGCAGTTATTCAAAAGCAAATTAGAGCATGTTCATAGTTTGTTTGAATGAAATCGACCAAGAAATGGCTTATTCATCAGGAAATAGAAATGATGTTGCGCTCGATGGATTCCCCCGCCGAAATTCATTGATTGTATTTTTGTAACAATTTTCCTTCGTCTTATTTAGGATGAGATATCGGAGTTCCTGACGGTCGTTCTCTCGTCATCCTACCACGGAGCGGGAGATGCAGAAGGGGAGCACCATCATCATGCCAAGAAGAAAGAGAAGGAAAAGAAGAAGAGAGTACAGCGCAACCTCTCCACAGAGATGAAGGGTAGGAAGACGCCCCCTGTGGCGGCTCATGTACCCGCTCGTCGTGCCAGCACCCCTTCAAACTTTGCAGAGGTTTGCATTTTTCTTGGATGTATCCTGATATATTTGTGTATCTCTTCAAGAATGCTTATTCCGTTAGTGTTCCTCCTGTGTAATAGTTTTAGAAGTGATAAAGCACTTCATATTTTTTGTTGGAGGACCAAATTAAAACATGTGTATGATAGGGAGAAAAAGTGTTTTTCTTATTATGGGTTTGCTTTAGTGGTTTATCATTAAATCTTAGTTTTGTACACCATCTATATACCTTCACTAAAGTAGTTGTGCTTCTCTGAAATAAGGCTACTTTAGCACAAATAAAAAGGCATCAAGACTAACAAATATTTATCGTAATTTGGGCAGATTAAATTCTATTCAAATATGGAATACGTATTTGATTGGTGTCAAAATAAATTATAGATATGGAGCGATCATTTATTTGTTCAATATTTGTCTCTTGTTTTTCCACCAATAGCATGGTATCGCAGCTCTCCCTTCGACGCCCAAGACACCCAAAGGAGGCAGCTCACGAACACCTACCCCAACCCCTACGCCCCCTCCCCCTACCACCACCACCACTACCACCACCTCCATGATCGCCCCACCAGCACCCCTTCCCAGCTCCACCACAGCCACAACCACCAAACACCACCCCCACCCCGCTCCTGTCATGCAGTTCACCCCCTCGCCCCTCAACCCCGCCCCCGGCCCATCCTTCACTTCCCCCGCCCCAAAAACCATGTTCGGAAGCACCCTGCCATCACCAGGAAACACGGCCAAGGAGTTCAGCTCGCAGTACGCAGCGTACCTGGCCAGGGTGGCAAGCCAGAGCAAGGAGGAGAAGATGAGTAAAACTAAAGGACAGGTGCGGTTCGGACAGGCTGCAGGGACCAGTTCTGGAAGCGAAGGTAGGCAAACATGAAGAGATAGAGAGAGAGAGAGAGAGAGAGAGAGAGAGAGAAAGAGAAATTGGATAGTTACATTCTATAATGAATAATTGGTGATTTTAATCTATTTTACCCATTGAAAAAGGGAGAAATATCTATTCATCCATTTATTTATTTAGCTTTTGGCAATTATAGGGATCGAGAATGCATATTAATTTTGGATCAAGTATGCAACCTATTTGTTAAAAGGAGCATGGAACATAAACAGGATACAATTGATTGTAATGATATATTTGCTATCTTAATCTCATTTTTTTAATTCAGTTGCAGACCCTAGTACTGCCAAGGTTTATTAAATAACTCACAAATTTATTATTTTGTCAGAATTAATATCAATCCACACCATGAGGCTTTGTTTATATGATTTTTTTTTAAATTCATCCTTACATTGCAGGCATTGATGCAACTACCATCATCGTGAAGCAAGCACCCAAGCGAAGTGCGACTCAAAGTCCAGCTACGGTCCGACGAAAGCAGATGAAAATGGCTGACCTTCCAAACTTGACCGGAGTGCAGACCAGTTCTTCATCATCGACGCCTCAGTTCAAGGGAATGCACAATCCCATACAAAGTGGAAGGTCACCAACCACGTACACGCTGGTTTCCCCAGGAATGGCTTCACCCGGGTCTGGTGCAGCAACGAGTTCTGTAGGGCCAGGTCGACCAATCGGAGGGACTCGGGTGACGCTTGATTCTGGGCAGTCCCTGACGCAGCTGCAGCAACAGCTTGGTGTGGGACCCTCGACGTCGTTGCCGTCGCCGTCCGGAGGATCGCAGGGTAGTCTTCTGCATGGTTTGAGCTTCAACATTCAAGGTAGTCAACTGAAGGAAACCTCGGGTGCCCAGATGAAAGTTCTGGAAGGTATGCTCAACACCAAGCAGAGTTTTAGCCAGGCTCTAACTAGTGCTGATGGTGGCACGAGCAAGGCTAGTGCGCCCTCGAAATCCACAGGGAATGCAAGCTCGGATACTACGACTGTTTCTGCATCTTCTTACTCGGGCAAGACGTCGAGCGTTCACTTCTCGGTGAGTGCCAACTCGGATATGAAGACGTCTAGTTTGGCAATGCACCTCCCGCATCTTATCTCCACGGCTCTCAAAGCAGCTCAGTCAGCCCCAGCTAAGTCCACATGTGTTACCCTGGTCACTACCAAGGCACCACCGGTCATGGCTAGGAGTTCTGGAGTCAAGTCCAGCAGTTCTGGAGTCAAGTCAAGTACCTCTGGAGTGAGACCCAATACTCCTTCAGGTGTCCTCAGTGCAAACAAAGCATCCAAAGTGTCCTCAGACGTCTCCATCTTGGGGTTGATAGGGGCTCAGCAGATCACGAGTGCTTCGGCAAAATCTTCCAAGAAAGCTGCAGAAGAGGAGCGGGATGCCCAGGTCCAAGCTATTCAGAAGCTGCAGTTTCATGACTTCCCGCTGACCACAGCCTCTCTGACTGTAACGCACAGCACTCAATCAGTTACGCAGGCAAAAATCCTCAAAGACCTTGAAAAGGGATCCATCCCTCTCACCAAACTGGACCAGACTCCAGGTGTGTCGGGAAAGTCCAGTTCCCAGTCCAAGTCGAGTACCCAGCCCAAGAGCACTACTCAGTCCAAGGTTGCTTCCCATTCCAAAGCCAGCTCTCAAATGAAGAACATTTCTCAATCTCGAATTAGTTCCCAGTCTAAAGGAATCACCCCTGCTATTATCACCAACAAACTCCCTGCCAGAGATTCTTTGGCCAAGGCAGCTGCTGCTGGTAAGATCGTGACTGTGTCTTTGGCTTCCTCAGTGTTAACCACCAGCACTTCAGACACCATTGGGAAAGAGAAGAGCAAAACTGACATTGATTCTGTACCATTGTCCAAACTGAAAGGCATGTATCCTAAGAAAAGCCCAAGCCCTGTGGTAGATAGTTCCCCTGCTGTCATAGACCTTGATTCTGTTCCTCTAGCAAAGCTCAAAGAGCATCTCAAGGAGAGCAAGTACTCTGACAAGACATCATCTGCACCAGCGACGACGACCATCAAGATCGTCTCAAAGCCCAAGGAACCCATCATCACCACTACCACCCAGAAGCCGAAGCTGTCTGCCTCGGCACCGTTCATTGCCCTCTCCAGCAGCCTGAAGGCTAGCACTGAGCGGGCAGCACGAGCCCACAAGGCTGTCATGGTCACGACCGCATCGAAACCCGCCACTCCGACATCGGCACCACTGGACCTGACCTCTGCAGCATCCAGATCAACCCCTACAACGTCAGCTACCACCTCTACAACATCACAATCACTGTTGTCTCAGGTGCCTACACCAGGGTTGACCCTCCTGACGTCAACAGCCGCAACAAGGCAACCTGTGCCAAACGTCCCCTCTGTGGAAAAGCAACCAAAGAACTCCGAAGGGGAGGGTGAAACCGTTGCTACTGCTCAGCCATCAGGAAACACTCGTGCCAGGCGCTCCAGAACCCAAAGACAGTATTCTGAATAATTCTAAAAATTTATGTATGTAAATACATGTATGTACAAATGTTTCATGAAGCTCCAAGAATATCAATAAATTGTCAACTTCACAAACCAAAAAATGCAACGAGAAAAGCTTTTTGTGTAAAGATGTCAACATCATTTTTTACTTTGACACCAGCGTCTTGTTACATGAAGCTTTGTGATGATGAAAATATCCAATTAAGATCTTTGTTGCACTTGCATTCTGTCAAAAGTCTGACCAGTAACCAATGATACTTGTTCTTTCAAACTAGCTATTCATTGCAAGGCTTTTTTTTTACAGGACTTAGGTCTTTATTACCTTTACACAGCATCAATTTCCAAAACATTTTGAATTCCTATGACTTCAAGGAGGTTTGTATTGATATATTGTATAGAAATTGTAAAATTGTTAACATGTTTATATATTGTATATATAAGCTGAGATACAATCCATGCAGCTTGAAGAATGAGGGGGTATTGTTCAAAAGTTGCAATTGATCGCAAGTTGCAGTTGATCTGAATGCGCCAATCAAAATCATTGTTTAATGTGTGTCTTGTTAGAAGTGCATAATACAGTGAAAACTCAGTATAACGAGGTGTTTGGGACAATAAAAAATACCTTGTTATAGCGGTAATCTCTTTCTAGCAGGGTTAAAAAATAGTAAGTCATAAAGAGCTGGGACCAGATTTTTTACCTCTTTATAGCAGATATTTTGTTATATCAGATCTCGTTTCCACTGTATGCTTGAATGAAGATGCACGTAACTGATTTGAAGTTTATTTGCGTTCAATTGCAACTTTTTAACGACACCCCTGAAGTCTCTGTAGCGGCCCAGCAACCCATTGCTTTACAGACACCATTTGGTCATTCGTTATAAATTTGATGAAGCATTGAGTGATTGAAGTGTTTTGTTTGTAGACATATCGTAACTTGGCTACCTGAAATCATACTCTTTGCCTTTTACTTTTGGGATGGGGACCGGGAGTGACGAGTTATATGGACATCAGAAATTCCGGTAATTTTGCAAGTGGTTTCTGTACAGAGTAGAATACAAAGTTCAGCTGTTATATGAGTGTTTGTGCACAAAACGGAAATTATGTTCATAATGATTTTGTCATTAATGTCACACCAATGACAGAAATGCTGACTGTTCCGGAATATGCCTGAAGTGTATTATCTTGTTAAGTCAAGGCTTTCATTTCAAATGAATGGTTGAGAGTGTGGTTATTGTTGTCATATTTGTTTTCACTTTGTTCAGCTGTTTCATTATTCACATTTTAATTTGAAATTTTGCATATTCCTGAACAATTAGCATCTCTGTAATGAGTAGTTTGCACTGTGAGCAGAATTAACAAAGGACAGGACAAAATTCCCAGTTGCGACTCTTGTTCAACATTTTTCTACGGAATACGAAGAAAAGGAATTTCTTTTGTGTCCGTCTAGCTATTGCTAATGCAACAATGTACATTGTTTACTTTACCCCAAGCATTTGTTCTTTCTGCTCACAGTGTTGTACTCACACGAAGCACAAATCATCACACACATTTGTAGTCTAATGTCGCACCTCTCCCATTGAAATATGTATACTTGTTTTGCTGGTTCAAAATGGTTTGTATTACATGTTAATTACATGTATCACAAAACACAATTTTTGTTGTCAATGTTGTCTATTTGAGTGGAGTCAATGTCATATATTAGAGTGGAGTTTATCCAATGGTGTTTTACATTCTGGCCTCTCTTTTTTTAACCTCCATTTATCAGATCTTTCTAATCACTGTGAGCCAAAGGGACAAAGGCCTGGGACAAAGTAAACAACATCCATTCAAGCATCAACTTTATGGCTAGATGGACCAAAAAGAAATTACATCCTTCTCATTGTGTGGAAAAAATGTTGAACAAGAGTGGCACCTGGAACTTTCTTTTGTGATCATGAAGGTGTCGTCAATGTTTAATGAAGTCGTTTACTTTCTCCCAGTCCTTTGTTCATTCTGCTCATAGTGAATAGTTCGATGCATTCACTATGAGCAGAAAGAACAAAGGATTTGAAAAAAAGTTAATAATTAATAATAAAAAAAAAGAACTAATAAAAAAAAAGTTAATAAAAAGAAAATAATAATAAATTACTCGAGCCTCCACAATAGCTTCATGAATACAAACGAAAGTAGCTTCCCTGTTTGAACAGGTGTGATACCTATTCAACATTTTTCTTCAGAATGTGAGGGGAGGAAATTTATTTCGCGAATGCTTCAATGATGATGGTGATAACGGTGATGACGATGGTGATGATTATGATGATGATGACGATGATGATGGTGATGATTGTTGATGATGATGAAAATGGTGATGGTAGTAATAGCAGTGATGGTATTGTTGATGATGGTAATGATGACGGTGATGATTATGATGAAAATTGTGATGGTGGTGATGGTAGTGGTGATGATGAAGATGCCGATGACGATGATGATGGTGATGATGATGATGGTGATGATGATGATAAAAATGGTGATGGTACTGATAGTAGTGATGGTATTGTTTATGATGATGGTGATGATTATGATGATGATGATGATGACAAAGATAGTGATAGTGATGGTAGTGGTGATAATAATGGTGATGATGATTGTGATGATGGCAATAATAATGACGATGATGATGAGGATTAAGGTGATGGTAATGATGATGGTGGTGGTGGTGATAATGGTGATTCAGGTGATAATAATGGTGATAATGATGATGATGGTGGTGTTGGTCAGAGTGATAATGGTGGTCATAATTAAGACAATGATGATGGTGGTGAAAGCGATGACAATGATGATGGTAGTGGTTGTGTAATGATGATGGCGATGGTGGTGATGATTATTATGATGACAGTGATGATGATGGTGGTGATGGTGATGTCGATTAAGGTGATGGTGATGGTGATGATGAAGGTGGTGGTGATGATGATCACGATAATTGTAATTGAGGAAGATGATGGTGATGATAGATGAGATGATTACAGTAAGGATGGTTACCAAATACTGATGTTCTCAAAGTAACGATGTATGTTATTTCCTTATTTTCATTTATTAATTATTTTGATGAATATATTATCTACATTATATTTCCCTTGCTCTTACACGCAGCGCAAAATAATTCATATCATCGGTCATTATCTGATGTTAATTCTAGTGTAAGAACCGCCTCATAATACTGTTCACAGACCGCGCATTAACATATACTTGTAGCCACGGATTGGTATTATTCCATGCAATACCGATTGCCCGACCAAACTGCTTTTGTAGATACCAGCTGCGGCAATCAGCACACTCATTGATCCGACGAGTATACCATCATCGACCCCGCATCACCACCGAGCCTGCCTAATCTTCTTTCTCATCCATCAAAACCTTTCCAAATCGTCATTATCCTCCGCTCATATCTCCTAATATTCGTTTATATTGGTTGGGTATTTGATGCAAGATTCGCTAATTCTCATCTATATCACATATTTGTGCTCTCTCTCTCTCTCTCTCTCTCTCTCTCTCTCTCTCTCTATATATATATATATATATATCTCTGTCTGTCTCTCTGTGTGTGTGTGTGTATGTGTGTGTGTCTCTCTCTCTCCCTCCCTCTCTCTCTCTCTACCTCTCCTCTCCCTTTCTCTCTCTCTCTCCCTCTCTCTCTCTCCTCTTTCTCTCTCCCTGTTCCGCTTCCTCCATTATTTCCTTCCCGCCCATTCTCTCCCCTACTTTGTCCCTGTCCATACCCTTCAAGTTTCCCCCTCCTCCCAACACTTCCAAGACCCCTTTCCCGCTCCTCCTCCCATCCTCTCATCCACATTCTCCATCTCTCTCTTGGTGCCCTCCTGTCTCCAACTCGACACCCATTCTTCATCCCAGATTTTTCAACTCATTTCCTAACCTTCCTCCCCTCCCAAGCTCTCGTCCCCCTCTCCCTCTCTCTCTATCTTTCTTTCTTTCTCCCCATCCCTCCCTCTCTCCCTCTCACTCTGTTTCTCCCTCACTCTCTCCCCTCCCTCTCACTCCATATATACTGTCTTATTCATGAGGATGCAAGCCGAAGTTAATCAGGCGAGCCAAGAGAGAATACTCGGATACTAGCTCGATATAAAGAGCATCTATTTGGTTGGAGTTGATGAGATGAAGTTCAACCTCATCAATTACTTTCCATCGCCTCCATCATCGTCTTTCCTCCCAACCAGGTGTTTTTCGCCATCCTCCTGGCAACCAACCCCCGCTGATGCGCTCAACCTCAGCGGAGGGGTTCATGGATGAATGAGAGTAGATGGGGAGGGCGAGAGGAGATGGCGGGATGAAAATGGGAGATGGGGGAATATAACGTGGATGAGAGAGGATGGAGGGGGGGATAGAGAAGGGGATGAGGTTGGGAGAGAAAGGGTAGGGGGAAATAGAAATAAAGGAAATAATTACGATGGTGGGGGAGAGAGGAGATGGATATATATGATAGAGAGAGAGAGAGAGATAGAGAGAGGGAGAGAGAGAGAGAGAGAGAGAGAGAGAGAGAGAGAGAGAGAGAGAGGGAGAGAGAGAGAGAGAGAGAGAGAGAGAGAGAGAAAGAGAGAGAGAGGGAGAGAGAGAGAGAGGAAGGGAGGATAGAGCGAGATGGCTAGAGATTAGGGAGAAGGCCAGAGGTGGGGTTATATGACAGAGTTGAGGAAGATAGAAAAGATTGGAGGGAGAGATAAACAAAGGAAGGGAAAAAGAAGGGAAAATACGAGATATTAAGATTGAGAGAGATATAGGATATTACGGATAGGACAATGGAGAGGGGTGTTTTTCACCATCATTTTGGCAACCAACCCCCGCTGATGCGCTCAACCTCAGCGGAGGGGGTTCATGGATGGATGATGGTAGATGGGGAGGGGATGGAGGGGTAGAGATTTTGGGGACGGAGGGAGATGGATAGATAAAGGAAATAATAAGGAGGGTAGGGGGAAGGGGAGATGTGTTTTTATGATAGAGAGGGGAGTCAGATGGGAGGAGAGGATATAGGGAGAGAAAGAGGGGAGGTGGATAAAGTGGGTAGAAAGGTGGGGTGAAATGAGAGATGTTTCATTAGAAAGAGGATGGAAGGAGACAGAATAAAATGAATTTGGAAAATATTAGATAGAAAGATGGAGTGAAGATAGGTCAGAAGCAAAAAATAAAATAAAATAGAATGGTCAGGAGGCTTGGGGCATAAATCAATCGAGCAACGCAAATGTGGAGACTGATACAAGGAAGAGTAGGATTGGAGATGAATACGAATGCAAACAAATAATGAAGAAACTATATCAGGCATATGAGTTTAAATCATTAAATATTATCCATATTTTATTCTCAAGGGTGACAAGTTGAATATAATGAACATAGTGTATATCCAATTTGGGCCATAAGATCAACTTCAGTTGATGACCGGAAATTATGATCAATATGAGAAGAAAAACCGGACTGGTTTCAATTGTTATTTATTAATGTTAAAATGATGCATTTTATCAATTTGGGTTCCAAATTTTAATTCAAGCTAAAATTCATCTCTGGTCTTGGTCTATTACACTATTCCGTTGATATAAACGACTTAGCTGTTAAATATGTATCCTAATTAACTTGTGGAATCGTTGCTATTAAAGTTGGAAAGTAAATTATCACCAATTAAAAATGACAGCTACATTATAAACGAGTTTAACACACTACATGTAATGTTAACTTCTTACACTCATAGTATGGTCCGTTTGGCACATATTAAGTAAGTACCTTTGCATGAAACATTACTCAAATCCTATCGATTTAGAATTAATTTAGAATTATCTGAAGTATTACCATTATGGTCCAATGCGATTAATATTATAATCTCACGTTAAAATATAGTATGTTTTCTTGAATACCTAACCACACTTGTACACATAACATATTTGGCAGAAACATTATTTAAAAACTAACATGTCCATTCTACGGGTTCATATTTATACAAATATAGTTCGAGACACCAAAATTCATCATATTCATATTGATGAAGAATGAGATGCATAATTTCAAAAGACGTACAAAACTGAAAATTATATAAAAATAGAACGAATAAAGAGGTAGTCTTGTAAAAAATATAAAAGATAGGCTGAACAAAAATTACCTTCAAGTTTATCGAAATATATGCATGTACACACTCAGGTGCATACTGGCATAATAATTGAAAGAAAAGTACAATGCTAATAGTTTAGTGCAGTTTTAGTACCATAGAAATCACATTATCAATATTCATAAATATACATAGAAATCTCTCATTTCATGAAAAGTATACTCGTTTGTTAAGTATGATTAAAGGGGTTTAAGTAAGAAAAAAATATATCAACTGCTTGAATGATTTGTGTGTTTTTTTGTGAAACACAAAAGCTATCCCGGGGACAAGTCACGCCAGGCAACTCCCCGGAGGACAAATTAGCCGAGGACAATACCCCAGAACATAATTCCAGAATATGACTTATAGGCAATGTCAAACATTAATATTTTGTTATTTAAAAATCTTTGAATCACTCTTGACCTATGTTATTACATTCAGATTGACCAAAAAACAACAAATAATGCAATAGAAGAAAGAAATTATGCAGAGACTACTGAAAATTGCGCAGTGAGCTTATATCCGTGGTATTTTTTTATTTCATATATTTTGAGCATTGAACGTTTTTAAACGTTGATATTGAAGCCTGATATTTTCACAGCTTAGTTTATGTACACCATCAACCTTAGGTAACATTTAGGATCTGGCAGTTAAGAAATTTTTGAACAAAAACAATGTTGTACACTGTCTTTAACCTAATGCTAGGCGGAATTTACCAGGGGAAATTGTCCTCAGGTGAATGATCATAACGGGGAGTTGTCCTTCGGGGCAGTTGTCCTCCGGGGTAATTGTCCGATGTGAACTGCTCCCGAAGGAATGGTCTCAAATCAAATTTTTGTTGATCAGGGGTTCGGCTACTACATCCCATACATAACTTAGGAAGTGTTGTTCGAAAGTTGCGATTGCTCGCAAGTTGCAGTTGATCGGAATGCGCCAATCAGAATTATTGTTTCATGCGATCCTTGTCAAAAGAGAAGACCATGCACAAATGAAAATGTGCATTCCAATAGGCGGGTTTACTTATATATTCAAATTTATGTGCGTTTAACATAGTTACGTGGTATTCCATAGACCGGTTGGTAACAATAAGACTTCAATACTTGGAATCCAGTTTGCATACATTACTTGTTGCTATGTCGGGCAAGCCTCGGGCAAGCTTTCGGGTTGTCAAGAACAAACTTTGTGTTAAAGGTATGCATAAAATTTGCATCTATTAGTAAACCCGCCTATTGCAACTGACTTATTTGCGATCAATTGCAACACTGTAGCAACACCCTCTTAGTAATGAATACACATTTTTATGTGTCTAGGCCTGAATTGATGAAAAATGTACGAAACGTAACAGAATGTATCATATACAATATGTTTTCAAAATATCCATCATCATAAATTAATGACATCCATACCGATAAAATGCAAAAGAAAGCACTAACATCGGGACAATAATTCTTATACAAGATGATATTCGGAACAATACATGGTCCCATTTTCAAATGGAGCAAACACACAATAAGACGTTGAAAGAATCGACACTGTTCAATAACTGAAAATGCTTTTGCAAATCACACACATATACGTTTTACTTACTTGGTATTATATCTTCAAAATCACTCGAATACAAAGAACACGATATAAACTATTTTCGAAAAATTAAGTCGAACGCAAATTCAATGGTCGTTTGCAATGTTATTCAAATCGGAACCGGCTTGCGATTGTTATGTCCGCACAGTTGAATACACGGCGTACGTTCTATTGTCTGTGGCCCACTTAACTTTTCGGAAATAGTAAATATTGTGTTAAAGTCAATATTATGACTTTAATGAATACATTTTGTCCAATAATCATAACTTACATAATATGACAGCAATAGTTGGTCCAATCAAAAGGATATCAATCTATAAAATTCATTTTTTCGAATCAAAGAAGTCTGGGGAGAACATATCAATAAAGCCCAACCAATTCATCAACAATACCTAATCATGGTTACCTAATGTCATGTTATGAATACCCTTTGAAGAGAAATTTCTTTTTATCTTGAATGCTTTAATTTTCATCACTGTCAGCAGAAGAAACAGAGGAATCGAGGAAAGTGGAAAGTAAACAACGTCTATTCCAGCATTCATAATAGCTTGAGGCACACACAAGAAATTTGGATCCCTCGTACTCTGCGGAAAATGTTGGACAGTTGTCGTACCTGTCCACTGAATGAACAAGAAAACTACTTTTTGTGTGTGTGAAAGCTTCTGTGAGAATGAGAGTTGCTTACTTTGTCCAAATTCATTTGTCCATTTGGCTCACTGTGCAAATTTTTACAATTTCATGAAACTGGATTTTAACTGGCGTTTCACAATCATCACTGAAGACAATGGGCTGTTAAATTTTAACATCACTGTGAGCAAAGGGTTTAAGGAATTGGATCAATCAAACAGCTTTCGTTCGAGCATTCACAATACTAATTACATAAGTGAACATTCTTTCCCTTTTATCCTGTGGAGAATTGCCAAAAAGGTGTAACTTCTGTTTGGTGAATAAAGAGGGAAGGTACACTCTTTTATGTGTGAATTAAAGCAGTTGTTACTACCTTGATCAGATCTGTTTACTTTTTTTTTCAAATTACAATGTTCTGCTCATAGAGCATTCTTTTTAATCCACTTCTAGTCTCATCAGTATAATTCATTAACTTGGATTAATTTTTTCTCTTTCAAATACCATTGTAGTTATTTAGGACAACTGGCGTAGCAGGTAGCGTAGACCAGTCAATTACGTTTGATTGGGGGATGCATTGTCCTTGATGAATGATCAAACATAACCCAGTACAATACATCCCCCATTGCATATGACAAGGACAATGAAATATAGAACATTTACAAATTCATTGGAATGTCAATACATGTGTTGCTATATCGGGCTTCTTTGAGTCAATGTGCTACAATAGACGTTCACCGATTCATTGGATGTAGCTGGATGGTAAACCTTGTCTGAGGAGCTTTCCAACAGGTCTTGTTGCTATGTCGGATGTCTTCAAGTCTGGTACAATAGGCTCTCACCAATTCACTGAATGATTCTAGGGAGGACACCTCCTGTGGATGGACCGCGACCCTTGCCTGAGGGATTTTCCATCTGGTTTTGTTGCTATGTCAGGGCGTCCTCAAGTCAATGAAGTATATTAGGCGTTCATCGATTCACTGAATGGTTCTGGTTAGGACATCTCCTGTAGCTGGACTGTGAACCTTTCCTGAGGAGCATCTGGTCTTGTTGCTATGTCGGGGAGTCTTCAAGTCAATCTGGTACAATAGGCGTTCATCGATTCATTGGATGACTGCCAGGAGACCTCATGTAGCTAGACTTCGAACCTTGCTTGAGGAATCCTTCACCTGGTATTGCAGTAACCAATATCATTCTGTCGGGCCCTGCATATTGAAAGTGAGGGGTAGAGAGAGAGAAAGGGGGGGGGGGAGGACAAATTGAGAACAAAGATTAAATAACTTGATTCATCATCTTCTTAATGGGTATAGTGTCGTAATTCTATGATAAAGGATTGATTAAAAAAAATATATTAGTCGATGTGAAGGGGGGGGGGGGGCTGCAAGGGGTGTATTTACACACTCCCATAAGCGTGCATGTATTAACTGAAAAAGTGGTGGTTGTAGCCCCTAACCCCCCCCCCCCCCCCTCCAGTACCACAATCCCTGCATACAATACTGTGGTACATGTCAGAGGATTTGTTTCTTCGTAAAGATGTTGTACATTTTAAAACTCACGATGTTATTTCAACGTTAGCATTGCATTAGATTTACACTGATTTAACAGCAAACCGCTTTGCTGTTAAATAGCAATTGGACAATGAGCATAATTCATGCAGAATGAGTTTAATTTAGAGTTTCAATTCTGCAGGTGCTATGTCGGGGGTTACACAACCTCCTCATGCAACTGTTCCGTGAATCTGCATGGCCAGGAGATTGAAAATAGAATGAAGGGAATAGCTAAGGAGATCATTTGAATAAACATAATTCCAAGAACACCAGAAAATGTAAAATATAAAATGAAAGTGATGTAAAAATAGGATGGTTGTAAAATAAAAACATATAACAAAGAGTAAAACGTGATATGGATGTCAAGTATATACAGAGATTGAATATTGCGAAACCAGAAAGAGGGAGGAGGGGATGTACGTATAATAAAAAGAAAACGATTTTTGGTGCGAGAGGAATCAGGGAAGATGCGGAGACAGAGAGAAGAGCGCGAGTACGCCATTAGTAGACATGGCAACCACGCGGCCATGTGGACAGATGTTTTCCAGCATCGCGTGCGAGCCCCGTCCCCCGGGCGATATGCCGCGATCAATGCGCCAGCCGGGCGAACAGAAGAAAGCATAGCTTGAAAAGCAGCAGGCAGCACAGAAAAAACAGCCTACCTTGAATAATTGGGCGACCCAAACAGCAGCAGCGCTGCAAAATTACGCCACGGTAAAAGAACAATTCATGTGGAAATTCATCCTCTTTTCTCTCTCGATATCTTTCGCTCATCCCGCGCTCTAAGCATTTTATTATCATTTGATATTTACGGAATGGGGGAGAACCTGTTCGGCAGGTAAATTAGCGAGATACATCTGCGCTCGCTATGTCTCTGGTTGGCAATCGCCATGATGACAGATGAAAGTGGCTAATATTGAATAATGGCACGATTCGATGATATGAGTCGCTGATGACGGATATTGTCAGAAGCTTGAATATGAAACGCGACTCGTTGTTCGGGTAGGATGAGCGTTCGATATGTGTGATTGGTAATGAATGTGCAATCACAGGGGCCTGTAACATAAAAGATGTAAATGAACTCACAATAAATATAAATCGTAAGCCTACGGTAAAATGTGTACAAAAGAGATGCCATTAATTCCAAAGGTATTCGCGTCTCGTTATGTTCAAGGCCTCATATCATAGATGGGGAATGCAAACGATTGGCTGATATGAAAAACAAAGATTATGAACAATGGCAACAAATATGATGGGGGTGTTGATGGAATGGCAATGGTGTTGTAAAGGTGTTGGTGGTGGTGGTGGAAATGACGATGATGATAATGATGCTGGTGGTGGTGGTGGTGGTGGTGGTGGTGGTGACGATGATGATGATAATGATGAT